>JAODAL010021354.1:0-67263 GCA_025379985.1 Phyllomedusa bahiana | reverse complement strand
GTAAATTAGGAAAAGGAAAATTGAAATTTTTTGGGTTGAAAAAGACGGTTTTTTTTTGAACCCCAAGCAAAAAACAACGCTAATTAACCCCTGGATGTAAATTGCGCAAAAGAATTGAGCAGCAACAAACTACTAGCTTTGTAGCGTGTTACAATTGCGTGTTTTCTACGCTACACAACAAGAGAAAAAATTGTAATTAACCTTTGCTTGTGAATTAGGCTACAGAAAAATTGTATTTTTTGGCGGTGAAAAAGACGGTTTCTTGGAGTCACCACAGCAGAAAAACAACGCTTAATTAACCCCTGGATGTAAATTGCGCAAAAGAATTGAGCAGCCAAAAATGAAGTGGTATTTGTATTATAAAAACGCTGTTTCTTTAAATGAATACAACAGGAACTGGCTTAGATCCCCCTTGGATATTCAATGTGCTGTGAGCAGATAGCATTAAAATGTATATGCAGCTGCATTGGACGCACACTGGATTTCAGATCCAATACCCCAAAAAAATCAGAAATAGAACATTAAGAGAAGCAGTCTCTGAGACAAGCTGAGACACCACACAAAAATCGCTGTATAAAAATCAGTTCTTCAGTAACAATCAGCCGCGGCAGCACCTTCCCTGATCAGTACAGTGAGAGCGGTATGAGCTCCCAGCGTCGCGCCCGGACTTATATAGTGCGGTGACGTCACAGAATCCCGTCGGTCTCTGATTGGCTTCATCTCTGCACATGTCATGCAGGCTATGCCCTTCTTCCTCCCAGAGTGCTTTGCCCCATGTAACGCCATGTGCTCGCAGCCATTTTATCAATCAAAAGCACACTTCGTTCACCCGAAGTACCCCAAACTTCGACTTCGTTCAGAACCGAAGTTTTCCTGAAATTCTAAACGAATTCCACTTCGTTAGAATCAATTCGCCCATCTCTAGTTGGCATCTTTAGCCTAATACTTGGTAGCACAACCTTTAGCCAAAATAACTGCGAACAACCGCTTCCGGTAACCATCAATGAGTTTCTTACTTGCTGGAATTTTAGACCATTCTCCTCTGGCAAACTGCTCCAGGTCCCTGAGATTTGAAGGGTGCCTTCTCCAAACTGCCATTTTGCGATCTCTCCACAGGTTTTCTATGGGATTCAGGTCTGGACTCATTGCTGGCCACTTTAGAGGTCTCCAATGCTTTCTCTCATACCATTTTCTAGTGCTTTTTGAAGTGTTTTTTGGGGTCATTGTCCTGCGGGAAGACCCATGACCTCTGAGGAGACCCAGCTTTCTCACACTGGGCCCTATATTATGCTGAAAAATTTGTTGGTAGTATTCAGACTTCATAATGCCATGCACACGGTCAAGCAGTCCAGTGCCAGAGACAGCAAAGCAACCGTAAAACATCAGGGAACCTCCGCCATGTTTGACTGTAGGACCGTGTTCTTTTCGTTGAATGCCTCTTTTTTTTTTCTGTAAACTCTATGTTGATGCCTTTTCCCAAAAAGCTCTACTTTTGTCTCATCTGACCAGAGAACATTCTTCCAAAACGTTTTAGGCCTTCTCAGGTTAAGGGTTTGGGCAAAACTCCAGCCTGGCTTTTTTTGTCTCGGGGTAAGAAGTGGGGTCTTCATGGGAATCATAACATACAGTCCCTTTTCATTCACACCACGAAGGATAGTACGGTATGACACTGTTGTACCCACTGACTGCAAAGCAGCTTAAACTTTTTGGATTTTTGTCGAGGTTCTTTTTTCCACCATCTGCACAATCTTGCGTTGAAACCCTCTCGTTAAATTTTTCCATGTCACTGGCTGCAAGTGTGATTTAGTTATTGCCAACACCTGTTAGGTGCCACAGGTAATTACAGGTGCTGTTAATTACACAAAAATTTGAGAAGCATCACATGATTTTTCAAACAAATTTCCAATACTTTTGTCCACCCCCTTTTTTATATTTGGTGTGGAATTATATCCAATTTGGCTTTATGACAATTCTTTTTGTGGTTTTCCATTGAAGACAAATTAAATGAAGATAATAATACCAACGAATTTGTGATTGCAATCATTTTCAGGAAGAAACTGAGTATTATCAGACAGAATTGCAGGGGTGCTAATTTTGGCCACCACTGTATAACCTATGGAGAAATTTTGACCAATCAAAATCAAAGGCGGGACAGTTCAAAATACAGTAAAAATGCAGAAAAGAGCTGATTGGTTGAGCTAGCGGGGGCTTGGCTATCCCGGCCAATCAGAACGCGAGCTACTTGTCCCATTGTAGTCTATGGAGAGATTGGGGCAATGAAATCTCGGCTCTAAACGCCGTGCGGCATGGAGTGTGATTAAAAAAATCATTTTTATTAGGTGTAAAACATTATCTGAAAAAGAGCTAAACCTTCTAAAAACATACATCAATCAAAACCCTAACAACGCGTTTGTCGCCGAGACGGGCGCTCCCTCCGGCATTGTGATATAGAGACGTGCCGGGCCATACAGTAACACAAATTGTTTCAGCACTTCTCATTGGTCGGTAGAAACCAACCAATCAGAAGAGGAGCGACAGGAAACCATGATAAACTATGGAGAAGTATGGACCAATCACATGAAAAGGCGGACAGTTCAAAATACAGTAAAAAAGGCAGTAAAGAGCTGATTGGTTGAGCCCAGGCGGCAGATATGAATCCACCAATCAGATGTAGTGCGTCTATTTTGAACGGAGAAAGAAGGGGCGAATAGAAGGGCGCCCAAAAGTTATTACTGTCTTGGGAAATATTCTAGTACTGTGATTGGTTGGTGGGAAGAGAAGCTCGTCCTGCTTAGCCAATCAGCGGCTGAGCTACCTTCTCATAGAGTTCTATGGGAAAAGAAATTGCAAGCGAACTCTGTTTGTGATTGGCTAAGTTAAAAAAGGCCGGTTTATTTGGACCAATGGGAGAGCGAGCCACGCTCCTATGGGTTTTCTAATCAATCTGTAATAAAATTGGTACGTGCCCGAAATAAAATGATAAACTCACAAAGTTGTTCCCGGGATGTGTATCTAAAATGATCAATAATATGGGGGTAACGAAAAAAAAAAATTAATTCAATAATTCATTTTTTATTCTTTATTTTCGTTAGCCAATGATCAATAGTATGAGGGGTAACAAAAAATAAAGAAATAAAAATGAATTTATTGAATTCATTTTTTATTGAATGTCCCGCCTTTGATTTTGATTGGTCAATATTTCTCCATAGGTTATAATGGGTCCCTGTTGCTCCTATTCTGATTGGCCGGGATAGCCAAGCCCCCGCTAGCTCAACCAATCAGCTCTTTTCTGCCTTTTTACTGTTTTTTTGAACGGTCCCGCCTTTGATTTTTGATTGATCCATACTTCTCCAAAATTTTTAATGGGTCACTGTCGCTCCTATTCTGTTTGGGCTGGTTTATGCCGACAATGAAAAGAGTTTACAGAATTTGAATTACTTTTATTTCCCAGCAATTTTCAATACCAAATTCCCGTTGCGCCGTTCTAGATTTTTGGAAAGTGATTTTATTTATGGTTTTTTTTTTTAGTAGGTTTGAGCTCTTTTTTTAGAGAAGTTTTACGCCTTTATAAAGGCGATTTTTGAATTCATACTCCATGCCGCACGGACATCTTTAATGATTTCTCGCTGTTTTCCAGCCTGTCTCGAATCGGAATACATGTTCGGCGCAGTCCCGCACTGCGCCTAAGTCCCGCACTGCGCCCCACACTCTGGCGAGGCGCGTTGAACTTTTCCCCGCCTGTATGAGCGCACCTCCTCGGACAGCGAATATTAGGCGCAGTCCCGCACTGCGCCTCACACACTGGTGAGGCGCTTCGGACTTTACACGGAATATATGATCGCACTACGTCGCGGGGCTAATCTTAGGCGCAGTCCCGCACTGCGCATAAGTCAAGCACTGCGCCCCACACCCTGACGAGGCGCGGCGGACTTTTACATGGTATGTATGAGCGCACCTCGGCACCGACATTTAAAACAGGGCAAATTTCGCCGGAAAACTGGTGGAAACATGCGCTCCGATGTGGCGAGATTCATACATGTCGCCCAATGTTTCTATTCTGCATGACAGCTGACTTAGGGCATGTCCCCACGGCACAGGTTTTTGGCCGGTTTTTCAGACGGTTTGAATTTTTGCAGACCGTCTGAAAAAACAAACCAAAGATGGGTACAATGGGGCTCTATTGAAAACCTGTGCAGCCCCGTCCCCAAATGAGGGTTTTTTTCCGCCTGGCGGTTTTTCCGCCCGCGGGCCGCCCGCAAAGCATTGTATCTGCACATTCTTCTGTCTGGTTTTCGATCGGAATCTGTGCAAGTCAATGTGAAGGGGGAGGGCTTTTCTCCGTTTATCACGGAGAAAAGCCACATCCCCGCGGCCGTGGGGACGGCCGCAAAACAGGACAGATACCGGCCGGGTAAAACGACTGGTATTTGTCCCTTGCCATGTGAACACACCCTTAGGCTATGCCCACACCGCACAGGATGTCGGTCGGTTTTTCAATGGATTCAGTATTTTGAATCCGCTGAAAAACAGACTGTACCCAGTGCGGTGTAACCCTCAATAGAAAATCTGTGCTATAGTCTACACAGCACAAATTGTTTACTAAGGTTTTCCTAAACTGAAAACCATCTGACGGAATACAGAACATGTTGTATATTCTGCTGGACCGACGTCGGCCTTTCACAGCCCCAATTTGAACTGAAGGACGAAGGCAGCGCCCGACACAGACGATGCTAATCAACATCCGGATCCGAGAAACGTAATAGGAGAAATCTTTATTTTGCAAACACTTTGGTACAGCAGTACTCAAGGCTAAAACCCAGGTGAAACCCGGTCCGACGCGTTTCGAGCCAGTGGGCTCTTGGTCCACCAAGAGCCCAGTGCTGGACTTAGGCACAGAAGGACTGCGCCTAACATGTATTACGATTCGAGACAGGCTGGAAAACAGCGAAAAATCATTAAACATGGGTGTAACGAAAATAAACAAATAAAAATGAACTCATTGAAGTCATTTTTATTTGTTTATTTTCATTACACCCATATTATTGTTCATTTTATATACAGATCGGTACAACTTCTTGAGTCTTATCATTTTATGTCTAACATGTACAGTTTTATTATAGATTGCATTAGAAAAACCCATAAAAAGGGATCGCACGCTCTCCCATTGGCCCAAATAATCGCGCCTCTTTTAACTTAGCCAATCACAAACAGAGTTCGCTCTGCATTTCTTTTCCCCATAGAACTCTATGAGAAGGTAGCTCAGCTGCTGATTGGCTAAGCAGGACGAGCCCCTCTTCCCACCAACCAATCACAGTACTAGAATATTTCCCATAGACAGTAATAACTTTTAGGGCGCCCTTCTATTCTGCCCTTCTTTCTCCATTCAAAATAGACACACTACATCTGATTGGTGGATTCATATCTGCAGCCAGGGCTCAACCAATCAGCTCTATTCTGCCTTTTTTTACTGTATTTTGAACTGTCCGCCTTTTCATTTGATTAGTCCATACTTCTCCATAGTTTATAATGGTTTCCTGTCGCTCCTATTCTGATTGGTTGGTTTCTGCCGACCAATGAGAAGTGCTTACAGAATTTGAATTACTGTTTTTTTTGCAATTTTCTATATCCCAATTCCTGATGTTGCGGCGGTCACGGCGTCAAACGCGTTGTTAGTGATTTGATTGATGTCTGTTTTTAGAAAGTTTTAGCTCTTTTCCAGAGAATGTTTTACACTGAATAAAAACGATTTATTTATTAAAACTCCACGCCTCACTGCACTGAGATTTCAGTGCCCCCATCTCTCCATTTAGTAAAGGGGTTATGATGGCGTGTTTAAAGGAGGATAGGAAGATCCCAGTGGAAAGAGAGAGGTTGAAAATTGTAGTTAGATGAGAGAGGACAACTGGGGAAATGGGCTGGACGAGGTGGGAGGGGATGGGGTCACTAGAGCAATAATAATAGGTACACAGTACTATATACACAATAATATATTTACACCAATTGTTTAAAAGAGTGAATTTGAAGTCCTTCGAGGAGTTGAGAGATGAATTTCCGCTAAGCAGTCAAGATTATTCTGTTATTTTCAACAGCATCATGTGGCATCACATTTGAAAGAACTGATGATGAAAAATGTGGAACTCTCTTTGTTAAATATTATGAATGCTAAGAACCAAAAATGGGATTGTTGTGCAGGCTGTACAAATTCATAGGCAGTATGGAAGCCCAGTGCTCAAAACTTTACAAAATTGAAGTTGATTTCAGATTGACACTATAACAATGGAAGGACTCAGATAATGTCTCCAAGCATGACACAGAATAACATGTAACAAACATCTGAAATATTTGGAAATAAAAAGAAGGAAAATTATCAATGCCAATTTGATACCTATGATGTGAAGGTGCCCAAAATTGCACTATTATTAGATTAATATTATATATTAGAATAGAATTGATGTTCTAGGTAATAGTGCCATGGGATTCTATAAATCATACCTTATACAGTATTTCACTGAATCCAGGGTTGCTATATGGTACATTGTTTCTGTGTCATACTCCCTATGCATTAGGCTATGTTCACACGGTGTAATTGTAGGCCCCACAATTATGCCGGGTGTTCGGGAGTCGCGCTAATACGTGCGTACTCCCGCAATGCGGGGGGCTGGCAATCCGCCTGCCCCATTGATATGCATTGCTCGCGGCATGTATTTGCCACAAGTAACTGACATGTCACTTATCTCCCCGTGCGTACAATACAATCGTATTGTACGAGCGGGGAGAGGAGACGTAATCCATAGTTCTCTATGAGAACTGTGGATTACTGTAATTTCGGCGCACATCTCGCTCGTATTAAAACGCAAATACGACACAAAATGCGCGCCGAAATTCCCCCATATGAACATAGCCTTAAGAGAACACATGTAGACGTTGTAACCTAGTTTGTTTTGTTTTTTTCATTTATTGGTGCAGGACTAGAAGTCAGTCTCAAAATACATATTACACAATGATTATCCCAGTGAACTAGAGTGCTTAAAGGGGTTTTGCCACCATGTAATGTTGACGTTGGAATCTCCAAAATGGGTATTTAATCACTTTTCTAAATATGTGATTACAAAAAGTGAAGACTCTGAGAGCTACAGCATTTCTAAATCCACCTTAGTTACCTGAAAGCATCCACTAGACACGACCCAGGAGCTGACAGGCCGTGCTTGCGTGAAACACTTCTTATCTGATGACAGGCAAAATGAATGAGCTTTTAAGGCACCGGGTAGAAAGTGCAGTCTATGAGGCTTTGTCTTGCTGTATTGAGAATCCACTGTTGTACTGTTATTTCAGTTAAGTTTTGAGACCCCCCATTCTTCCCCACCCTTACTCACCCCCCCCCTCTCAGCCCGCGCCTTCATGCCTCAGGGAAATTTTGTTGACACTCCCGGCAAAGGGAAAAGGGGGAAAAAAACTTGCTCCTGGCAAATCCCTTTAAAGTCAACCATTTTAGTTGATTTTTTGGGGTCACCGTGGGATTGTTCTTGGGACTACACACACTACTGTACTGACTGCACAAAAAATTGGCATTTCTGCCTCCTTGCTCTCCCCTTTTCCCCCTAAAAAGCAGCCCCAGGCTTGTCATGCGCACTATGCTTAGGAACCCATTGGGGTTTCCACTGCTCCTCTGTGGGCCAGTTATTTTTTTTTTTTTAAAAGGGAAAATTTAGGGAAAAATTATGAAAACTGTCTGGGTTTTCAATTTTCCTTTTTTCCCAAAATAGCAACCATCAAACCCCCCCCTTTCATTTTTTTTAGAGCACTTTTCTTAAAGGGGGGCTCTGTTTGGTTGCTAGGGAAACAACAAAAAGTTTTCGAAGCCCATTTTTCATCGTGGCCCTTAATTCCCCTAAGGAATTTTGTACTATATACTGCGTCCAAATATAACAGTACTACCTTTTTTTGGGACAAAAGACCACCTAGGTTGAGGGGGGAAAAAATAGGAAAAAAAAGGTTTTTGAAGCAAAAAGTGTGGGCTGAGGTGGTTTTTATTGGTACCATTTTAGGATAGATGCGATTTTTTGATCACTTTTTATTCCAATGCTTTGGGGACATGAAATGTGGAAGTTTTTCTCTTCTATGGTGTACAGTTTACGGGATAAATGACGTTATAGCTCAATAGATCGGACTTTTAGGACGGGTGATTCAAATATGTGTAACTTTTTTTTTTTTTTTATTTTGAAAAAAGGCAAAAGTGGGAATGATTTAAACTTTTAAAACAAAAAACCCAAAAATATATATAATATATATATATTTTATATATATAAATATTTATATTTATAAATTATATATATATAAATATATTATTATATTTTACTTTTTTCTTAGCCCCATTAAGGTACTTTACCACTAGGGGGCAGAATGCCTTGTCCTATATAAAGCAGTTTTGCTGTACAAAAATACATTTATTCATTCATTAACTTTACACCCGGGGTCTACAGAGGCTTTTACAGCAAAGTCTACATAGGCTTTCTCGCCAAAGGGGGGAACCCAATCCCCCGCAATTACATTGTGGGGGGGGGGTGATCGGGCAGAGAACGGGCATACCAGCTTGCATGGCGCTGGATACTTTGGGGAACTGAACAGCCAGTCCAAAAAATGGGATTTCTACCCTTTCCTCCTGGGGCAGGGGGGAATCGTCCCCCAAATTTGGGGTTCCCGCCCCAAATTGGGGCCCCTTGGGGAGGATGCAGCAGGGGAAAGCACCGGGTCCATCCTGCTGTTTGCGGCAGCGGCTGCTGGCTGTATTGATCAGCCGCATGCCACTGCTGTACAGCGCTCTCTCGGGCTGGCAGGAGCCTGGAGAGGGCGATCTGCGGAAAGCCGAGAGAGAGGTTTAACTTCTTAAATACTGCTGACGGCTTCCCGCAGCATCGCTCCTCCTCACCCTCCTGCCGGCCCGAGACAGCACATTCGGACTATACGACACACTCGCATTTTCCCCCCAAATTTTGGGGAAAATAAAGTGTGTCTTATAGTCTAAAAAATACAGTAGGTATTTCATTCATCTCCTGTTACACGCTGTCTATAGGCCACCAAAGGTCATCCCGCATCATCACAAAGGTCGATTTAGCTGTGGAAATGTGCACTACACCCCTTCCTAACAGCTTAGATGCCGCAGCGAGGTGACTGGTATCAGAGTTATCGATATCGGCTGCTATCAGCAGGTGCTGGCTGTAATTAACAGCTGATACTCCCTACACATGGATCAGACTGAGCAAATAAGTCCATTCCATACACCCTTAAAGGGGTTGTCTCGCTACAATGATTGGGTTTTAATTAAAAGATCTTTAAAAAACAAGCAGCTTTGCAATATATGTTCATTACAAATGTCCTACTGATTTTGAGTTAGCCCTGTTAGTATTACTACATCAGCTTCTCAAGTTTCTATAGTAGCCCACCTGTTGATCCTTATCTTACTGGCTGTCAGGTCTGAATGACTCATCACCTTTGTAGACAGGTTGGAGCAGAGAGCCCCTCCCTCACAGAATGCTTCTGTAGTGGAGGGAGGGGAGGGAGGACTTTTGGCTTCTATGTCCGTGCTGCCTGGATTAAACCCCTGGGTGTGCCTGCTTCCTTCCTGCTCTCTACACAGATAGATGTGACAGCAGTGACCTGTCTGTTACTATAATCATGATATGTCTTGGAACGGGTGACTATACTAATACTATACAGATCGGCATGTGAATACTTTATGCTCTCCTGTATTAGTGAGACATCCTGAGTATAGTAACACTTCCCTTGTTGTTGCGGGAAAGATGTGGAGACTTGTAAGCTAAGCAGGGGATATAGGAACACATGCATCCTCTCTGCTCTGTTATTAGCACACCACTTCACATTCCTCTCTACACTCATAGATCAGCCCTCTCCTGTAACACACCTAGGCAGGCACACAGAGGGTGAACTATGGCAGCAAATCCCCCTCCCCCCCCTGTATGAAGTTACGGATAGCTGCCTGTGTCTGAAGGGAGGGGGGAAGAGGGAGCAGAAGAGACAGACCACGAAGCAAGCCCCTCAGTTCAACTTACCAGGCTCACTGACAGGCTGAAAGCTCGTAATGAGACAACTCCTTTAAGTACAGGTGCAGCTACATCATAGTGTGCAAAGGGGCTAAAATCTAATTTTGGGTCTATAGTTTTGGGAATTTGTGAAGTGCAGTTTTGACATAGGGGTTACTGGCATTTTAGTGACTATTAACTTTTTTTTTTCTCATTGTCTGCTTTGGTCAGATATAAAGCTACAAACATTGATTTTATAATTTTTTATAAAAGTACACTTTGATGGTCATTTATTTGTGCAATAATAATGTTTGGGACATGTATGAAAACTGTCTAGTGCTAAGACTTTCTTTGTTGCCCATAACAACCAATCAGAGCTCACCTTTTACTTTTTTCAGAGCACTATATGAAATGAAAGGGAGCTCTCTTTGCTATGAGCAACAAAGAAAGGCTTAGACCTAGAGACTTTTCACACATGAGACCCATAATGATTGTTTTCTATACTCAACTTGTAGTTGCTGTGGATAGAATATATGTTGCCTTAGCAAATCATGACAACATGCTTTACTGTTTCTCTTTTTATGTGGGCTTGTGCGTGGAAACTTTAGGGAATTTTGTATGAACCCTGCAGTAGCTGAACTACAGTACAACAATATATCACGTTAGGTGTGGCCACTGGGATTTTCTGCAAACAGCATACAAATTTTTAAAAAGATATTAGTACAAAAGTTGCTTAATGTGTTATTTTAAGACACAAACTCAGAAATCCCCTTTAAATTCCTCTGTACTGTAAATCATAATGCTTTTTTTAGAAAACACAATAATGACCTTTTGTATAAGCGTCTTTGCAATTTAATAGATATGCAATACTTTGCAAATAACTTTCTCATAAAATACATACAGATACCATAATAGTCCAGAAATAGAGAGTTTAACCTTTACATACATACTTGCCATACTTTTTGGAGATCTTTTTGTAATCACCAAGGCTTCGATTTTAGATATCCTGTTTACACATTTGTAGAGTGTTATACATGTTAATTTGCTACCCACTTGTGTTGGACCTAGTTTATATCTGCAGGTATGATCATTCTGTGTGCTCCTTTCATAAGATAATTGTTTCTTCACCCTCTATCTCTTTCTTTATTTCCACACATATTATAAGGTCTCGTGAGCAGAACCCTCTGGCTAAGTCTGTACGGCAAGTGTCAGAATGCCGTCCAAAACCCGATGGCAGTTTGTGAGCTGACGTGTACTTGTTATTGGTACCAGTTTGGAATACATGCAGCTTTTTTATCAACTTTATTCAAATTTTAGGGGACGTGAAATTACCAAAAATGCACAATTATGGCATTTGTAATTTTTTTCTGCTACAGTGTACAGCATATGGGATAAATGATGTTATATTTTAATATCTTTTTTGGACATGACAACACCAAATTTGTGTAACTTTTTTATTTTATTTTTTTATTTGCAAAATGGTGAAAGGGGGTGATTTCAACTTTGAATTTTTTTTATTTACTTTTTTTTAAAACTTTAAATGTATTTATTTATTTTTTTACTTTAACTTTGAGTCCCCCTAGGGTGCTTCATCGCTAGGGAGCGCGATCTGTTTTACAAAATAATGCATTGTATAGATAGTGCATTAGGGTGTACAAAGATGGTGGTTTTACTACCTCCTGCCTGGTGCCAGAAGAAGTAAAACAGAAAACATGGCGGCGATGGAAGCCTTCACTAGGCTTCCAGCTGCCATGTTCACTGATCGGGCAGCACCGTTACTCATCGCTTTAGACGCCATAGCCATATTCACTGCGGCATCTAAGGGCTTAAAAAGCAGGGGGTGATGGCGGCACCATCCCGCGCTGTAACCGCAGAGTGTTAGCTGCAATTAGCAGCTAACACCTGGGGGATGTGTATCAGGATTGTGCTGCGATCCCACTACACAGTTCCTAAACGCTACCATTACGTACCCCTACGTCCAGATGGGTTAAGGGGTTAAGAACTTGCTGATAAATAAAAGGGTCAAGTGATGCTTGATTCCAACGTTAACTTTTCATCTGCCTCCTGATTAACATCATCGGCGCCTCTGTAGGCCATTGCCACAGCTGGAGACCTACAACCACCATCAAGGAGCGCGCGCCTGAGGATAAGAATACCATCGACACCGTAGGTCCCCCACCTTGAATGTAGCATGTGAGAGGCTGGGCGTGAGAGGGTTTGGTGGAGTCCAGCCACCGTGACAAGGGCCTGTGATAACTACAAATCCCACTCTCCCCTCCTCCGCCTGTGTTCAGGCCATATACTACATTTCCTGTTACCTCTGCCTGTTCCCGCTATCCTACCTCTGGCACTTTGGCTGTCACCGCAAGTAGCCACGTCAGTTGTAGCGACCTGGGTAGTTCCCTTCAGAGAAGTCCGTAAGGCCTTGCGGTGGGCTCTGGTGAAGAACGGGGGCCACTTAGACTCCGCTTCCTGGAATGGTCTGCATCCACTTCTTCACTCGCGGTGGCCCAGAACATCCAAATATACCCAGTGTCCACTGTGTCAGTACAGACTGACCCCCGGATAGTACTAGGGGACATGTATGAAAACTGTTTAGGTCTGACTTTCTTTGTTGCCTATAGCAACACATGTAAAGTCTATACCATATATACTTGAGTATAAGCCGACCCAAATATAAGCCAAGGCACCTGCTTTTGCCACAAAAAACTGGGAAAACATATTTACTCGATTATAAGCCTAGAGTGGAAAATGCAGCGGTTACTGGTAAATTTCAAAAATAATAATGGATACCAATAAAATTACCTAGGCAGCTATAGGCAGTTTAATGTCCCCCATAGGCCAGTATAGGTCCACGAGAGGCAGATATAGGTCCCCCATAAGCAGGTATAGGCAGTTATAGGCAGGTATATGTCCCATTTAGACAGGTATATATCCCCCACAGGCAGGTATATGTCCCCCAAACAAAAGGGAAAGTAAAAAAAAATCGTACCCTTTCTCCCCCCTGCTCCGAGGCGTCGTCCCGGCACAGGGGGTGTGATGTCATCAGGTCACGCAGGCAGTGTGATGATACAGCACGCTACCTGTGCCGGAGACTTGCGGCCCCTTCCGGAGTCCTAGTGCGGAGTAGGGAGCGCTCGCACTGCTCCGCAATCGTGTCTTCAGCTGTATGCGCTCCCAGAAGAGTCGTATATAGCTCAAGCGATCCCCACTGGCGCCCAGGCTATGGCAGTATCCGGACGCTGACAGGTAACCGGAGATTCAGCTGTATGCGCTCCCAGGAGTCGCATACAGCTGAAGCGATCCCCTACGGCGCCCGGGCCATGGTAGGGGATCGCAGAGGAAGAAAAACATTTTTTAGGATGCCTGGGAGACATCTAAGAGGAGGCAGGAGAAGTACAATGTAACCTTGTGCTGGCTGTGTTCTGTATCTTGCCATTGGTACTGAGGCTTAGGATGGGAATATAGGTACCAGAGGGTCAAGAGAAGAGGACAATGTCGTCTTAATGGTTTATGAAAGCCTGCAATAGGGTGTATTTGTGCCACAGGCTCCCAAAGGAGCTCTTTCATAACACTTCTGCCTTCATCGGTTCCAGAGAACGCCGTACCTGGTCTAGGGCTTATTTTTGGAGTAGGGCTTATATTTCAAGCCTACAACAAAAACCTTGAAAAATCCAGCTAGGGCTTATTATCGGGTTGGGGCTTATTATTGCAGAAACACTGTATTATATTCAATCAAGCTAAGAGTATAAGGGGCATTAAAGCTCTCTGATATTCTAAATTGACAAGTACATCAAGGAAAAAGAAAAGGGTACTTTAAAATGTGGTCACAGTAATTGCAAGTGCTTCAATATTATAACCCACAGAATAAGAAAAATAACCTGTAATAAAACAAAAGGAAGTTTTCAGATTAGGGATTTTCCTAATTGTGAAAGTGATGACGTTGTGTACTGTATGTTCTGGAATGCCCCTGTGGGTTCCAATATGTGAGAAGAATCACCTGTACACTTGAGGGAAAAAAGAAACCCAGCATAAATAAAAAAAAAATGCAATTTGATAAACCATAGTGTTTTGAGACATTTTGCACTGAACCCAAATTTAATGAAACTATCACTAATTTAAAGGGGTTATGTCAGGAATTAAAATTGACATGGAAAGCTTGCAAATTAAATAATAAACATTTTCACTATTCATCGTTATTAAAAATTCTGTAGCATTTTTGTTTTAACTGCTACCTTTGTAATCAATAGTGTACAGCTCGCCTCAAGGGGATACGATCAGTGACGAGAGCTCCTCAGTCCTGGCAGCACATGCTCAGGCATCACCTCTCCTCTTAGGCAACTAATGTCCGTTCCCCTGCTTAGTAACCACACCCCCCACTACTGAGCGAGTGTTCAACCCCAGGTGCTTTCATTCTACTCCTGTCCTCTGTACTCCTTAGTAATTAGTAAAACGTCCCAAAAAATAAAAAAAAAAACCCTTTAAATCGGGGTATATGCATTGAGACAAAAAAAACATATGTGTTTTCCCGAAAGGGATTTGGACCTAAGACCCCCTATGTTAGAAGACAGAAGTGCTAACCACTCGGCAACAATGCAGCTACTCTCTGCTTTATATAAACAGACCTTTATTTGACTATAGTGAGAACACTGTAGAGAAAGGCATGGTGAGGTCAAGCCTCCTGGGTCACATTATATGCAGTTCAAACAAATTACACACCCCCCCTTTTGAACTCACTGAAAGCTGAAGAGGAAAAAACCCAGGAAAAAAGCTCTTGTGGGCAAACCCCTTAAACAAATAAAGGGGGAAACCCTGCAGGTTCCCTTTTTTGTGCAGAAAAAAGTTATTGGAATTTTTACTAGTGGGTTAAATATATTGCAAGATCTTGGGAGATTTAAAGTGGTTATCTACTTGGGGCCAGAGTGGGCAAAATAATGAATAAAAATTATACTTACCTACCTGCGCCCCGCCAGAACGTTATTCATCCACTTCGGGTTTTCCCCACCCCAAACACAAAAAGGATTGTGGTCCATCTTAAACCCTTACCGCCACAGCCAGTTATGACCTCTCTGACAGACCCCATTTTTCAAACCAGACGTGTCACTTTATCTTTGAATAACTTATTAATGGTTTTACCTACCCATTTGTTTCAAATTTTTTTCTCATACACAATGTACTTTAAAGGGTTTTTGCCAGATCCATCTCATACCCCTGTATCCAGCTCTTCAGCTCTGGGGGCTCAGAAGGGGGGTGTGTGATGTGTTTGAATTACATATCGTGCCCCCAGTGATGACATCACCATCCCTTTCCCTCTCTGAGTCAAAAAAGGGTCTGTTTATGTAAAGCATTGTGATGGGAAAGGGGGTAATGTTTTTGCTTACAGCACAAGGGTCCTGGGTTCAAATCCCTGCAGGGCCCAAAACCTTGTTGCTTTTTTTTTCTTTTTATCAATGCACAGCCCCCAAAGGGAGGTTTCTTTCTTTTTTTTTGCACTGTTTACTAATATCTAAGGAGTACAGAGACGGGAAAAAAGACAGCACCGGGGGTTTAAACACTCATAGCTGCCTGAAGGGGAAAAGTGAAATTTCCCCAGGAGAGCCCCTAGCCGAGTGTAAACAATGAAAAACTAAAGGGAGCATCTAAACAAAAACATGCGAATTTTAATAAAAATAATAATGATAAAATTTTTTTTTTTTCCCATTTCAAGCCCCACAGCAATTTTACTTCATGGAAAAACCCCTTTTAAAGTTAAAATAAATTTTGGTCAAACAGTTTTATAAAAAATTAAAAATGTCATGAAATTTAGAAAGATATGCCTTTTTTAAACTTCAAAAATGTCTGCCTGTAAGACAGATAGTTATAACTAGCTCTACTAATGTCATTTATAATGGCAAATTTTTTTTTAATTCTTTTTATTTTGTTTTACCCCTTAGGGGGCTCATAAATTTAAAAGAATTTTTTTAATATTTTCAAGAAAGTTTGCAATACAGATTATTTGAGAGACCTGTCCAGTTCTGAGGTGGCTTTGAGGGGCCTGTATGTAAGTTACCCCGATAACTGACTTCATCTAAAAAACTGCACCCCTTAACGTATTCAAAACAGTGTTTAGGTAGTTTGTTAACCCTCCAGGTGTTTAACAGAAATTAAGGCAAAAAGGAAGTGATTTTTCAAAATGTCATTTTCATTTTTTGCAGGTTTTCAATTTTAACCCATTATTCACTGGAACACAGTAGATGTTACCAGGGAAATACAACTTAATTGAATATGCCCCTTTTAAAGGGGTTTCTCACTACATTGATTCATTTTACCTTAGTCCTTTTTCTTGGGGTTTATTTTTAATCGAGGGGGTTTTTCTGTCTTTTCTAAAGGTTTCGTACAACCAGGGCTGTAGCTAAGCAAAACCTTTCTGGGACCTATCATGAGAGTTTTAACAGTCTGTACTAGAGCCCTGAGGGGCTGAGCAGCCCACAAGGGGGATATCCAAAAAATAGGATACGTTAATGGGCATATATTACAGGACTTGTTTTTGCAAATCGTAAAATTTAAAAAGCATCCTTGAGTAGACAACCCCTTTAACCCCTTAAAACCGAAAGCCTGAAAAGTAGTTAATACCCGAACATTTTTTTAGTTTTGGCCTCCTTGCATTTAAACAGTTGTAATTTTTTTTTTTTTCAATGACGCAGTTGGATGGCCTCATTTTTTCAAAAGTTGCTTTTTAAAGGGAAAAGTTTTAAGTACACTTAAAAATAAATTGCAGTATTTTTTTTTATTTTTTTACCAAATTTTTTTGTTTTTTTAATTTTTTTTTTACACCATTCACATTTCACACTTAATAACTTGTTAGATTAATTCTACGGGTTTTTACGGCCCGTGTGGATACCAAATATGTGTAGGTTTTTTTTGTGCGTGTAATTTATGTACAATTATTTTTTATTAAATATTTATTTTTTTTTATAATTTTTTTTTTATTCTTTTTTTTCACTTTTTATGGTTTTTTTGT
Source organism: Phyllomedusa bahiana (assembly GCA_025379985.1). Lineage (NCBI taxonomy): Eukaryota > Metazoa > Chordata > Amphibia > Anura > Hylidae > Phyllomedusa > Phyllomedusa bahiana. The sequence goes on along the minus strand of JAODAL010021354.1, from coordinate 50,226 downwards.
ACTTTTTTTTGACTCCCATGAAGGGAGAACTGTTTAACATTTTTTTAAATTTTTTTTTTACTCTTAGTAATGTATTAGCATATTCATATATGCTAAACATGCTAATCTGTGTCAGTCTGACACAGGCAGTGATTAGGACAGCACACAGTGCATCCTAATCACGGCTTCTTACACAGACAACTCTGGGGCCATGCAAGGTCCCCAGAGCTGATTGGCGCCGGTCCCTGAGCTCTGTCGGGTGACCGGGCGTTCCGATCACCCACAGAGCAGGGGATCCCTTTGATTGCGCTGCGGTAACGCACCGCCGCAATCAAAAGGGTTAAAGCATGGGGTTGCGGAGGTTTCCCCGCTCCCCGATGCCTGCAGGAGATGCTCTGGGATCGGGGGTGTGTAGTTCAGCCCCGATCATAGCGCAGCTGCGGCGGGCCCGGGCGCCGCAAACCCCGATGTCTGCAGCGACGTCAAAAGACGTCGCTGCAGACGAACGACCCGCACCGGCCGCCGTCAAAAGACGGTGCGCGGTCGTTAAAGGGTTAAAGTATATCCCATATTTGGCCTTAGCGCGCTATTTTACTCAAGCACAAGCTTCAGAATCGGAAGAGCACCTACTAGACTTTTGCGTCTTATTTTCATTAAGATATTTTTTAGACGCCATTGCAGGTTTGCAGACACCCTAAGGTGCTAAAACTTAACCCCTTCCTGACAGCCATTCATATTAATATGGCTCTACGTTTTCTTTCTTCTCGCCTTCCAAGAGCCATAACTTTTTCTGTATAGACGTACGATGGCTTTTATTTTGCAGAACAAGATGTACTTTCTAATGGTGAAATCCACAGTACCATAGAATATACTGTGAAACCACTAAAAAATTCTAAGTGAAGCGAAATGTGAAAAAAATTCAATTTTGCCATGTTTGCAGGGGTTTTGTTTTTATTGAGTTTACTCTTCAGTATAATTGATAGGTTATCTGTGTTCTGCCGGTTGATACAATTCCAGCAATACAAAATATATAGGATTTTCGTTATGTTATAGTACTGTAAAAAAAAATCCAAACATTTTCTAAATCTTAAAGTTTCACAGCAGCACCATTTTCTGCATACAATTACTTTTTGTACTTCCAACTTTGGACCTAAATGAGGTTGCATTTTTTGCAGGCTGAAGTGTTTTTTTTAATGATTTTTATTGGATTTTCAAAATAAAATTTTGTAATAAAAACTACATAAGAAAATATCAAAGGCTAACATAAAGCATATGTAAAGGTATCATTTTCATGTGTTTCGTAAATAAAGTCCATCCGTGTATCAGTGACAGGGTGAATCACAATACTTTCTTTAGTTAGATGAATGTCCTCATGCAGAAGATAAATTTGTCCAAGATGACTAAATATTAGACATAAACATGGAGTACAAATGCCTGTAAGCAACCTTAGATTAAAATAATGAAGTATATTGCATACAATACTAGCACACAGTGTAATCAAAGGCGCCCCCACCATGTTAGTGTGAAATGTACTTGTTGTATAAGTAAACCAAAGCGCTGTACGGGGCTTTGCTGATATATCCAGTTGTCAGGAATACCAGAGCAGACAGTGAGAGTTGTGGCGATAACAATTACAAATTGTCAGATTCCATGCCCAAACTCAGCGCGACATCTATGAACTCTATGAACAGGCGATGCACTGTTCTATAGATGTATAAACAGGCATACGGCCAAACTCGGCCCAAGGTGTGCCTAGCACAACAAATTTTAGCCCCTTCCTGGTGGACGGTCATAATAATATGGCTCTAAGTTTTTTTCCACTTTGCCTTCTGACAGCCATAACTTTTTTTTATTTTTCCAACTACATAGACCTATGAAGGCTTTTATTTTGCAGGACAAAATGTACTTTCTAATGGTGCTATTCATATTACCATAGAATATACTGGAAAACCACAGAAAAATTCTAAGTGGGGCAAAATTTAAAAAATTTACTTGTTTTGTTGTTTTGCTTTATACTCGTTTTAATCTTCGGTAAAAATTATGTATTACCTGTATTCTACAGGTTCATCTGCATCCGGCAATCCCAAACACGTAGGGTTTCCCGTGATGGTTTGGGTACCCAAAAAAAATTCCAAAAATTTTCTATTTTTGAAATTTGCACCGCGGCGCCATTTTCTGCAACCAATAACTTTTTTGTAATAACACCTGCGGACTTGAGTGAAGCGCCATTTTTCGTGGGCTGAAGTGTACGTCTTATTGCTAGCAATTTGGATTGCAAACGACTTTTTTGATTAAATTTATTCCAATTTTATGGACAGGAATTGACCAAAAAAGGCAATTTTGGCGTTTTGAATTTTTTTTCTTCTATGGTGTTCAGCATATGGGATAAATTATGTTATAGTTTAATAGTTCGGACTTTTACGGACGTGGCAATAACAATTATGTGTAACCTTTTTATTTTTTTATTTTTTTTTATATGTAAAACGGCAAAAGGGGGGGATTTGAACTTTTAATGTTGTTTTATTTTTTTTACACTTTAAAACTTTTTTTTTCACTTTGAGTCCCCCTAGGGTGCTTCACCACTAGAGGACGCAATAATTTCTACAACCTTATATATTGTATAGACAATGCATTACGGTGTACCAACTTGGGACCGGAAGTGGAGAAATCAAAAACATGGCAGTGATGGAAGCCTTCCCAAGGCTGCCATGTTAACTGATTGGGACACATCGATCTCGCCGCTGATGTCCGGATCACGTGACACTGTGTCTCATTCATTTAGATGCTGCGGCCATCTTTGCAGCGGCATCTAAGGGGTTAAACAGCGAGAGATGGCAGCGGTGTCCTCCAGCACTGTAATTGCCAGGTGTGAGCTGCAATTAGCTGCTAACGAACGATCCCGCTACAAAGCCCCTTACCGGTATCAGAACGTACCCATATATCAAATGTCGGTAAGGGGTTAATGTGCCTAGAATGCACCAAAGTTTGGTGCGAAACTGCCATACAAAGTTTGGCACATAACAGTCTATATGCCATTGTTGAGTGTTATGTGCCAAACATGTTTGGAGCATAACACTACACTTCAAATTCATACTGTCATATCATACATTCCTCTATATCTATTTAGAACTGGTGTGTATGCGCCAAGTTATATAGATTTCGCCATTAATCTACAGGTAAATGCGGGAAGTAACAATAGGGCCAATTTAAACTAAAATTTCTTAGCTGATTATTTGGGTGATGTATCCAAGAGACCAGGTGTCCCACTGAGCTTATTCTTGGAGAACCAAGAAGTATTCTGAAAGGCTCTCATTAAGTTTCAGATATCATATTGGGGGAACGTTTCTAGGATAGAAGTTTTCCACTTTTAGAAAAAGGCTTTAGCTTCGCTCTCCACATGTCTCTCTGTGCAAATATTGTAGCACTTTGAAAAAAAAGTGTTTTACTGTGTAATACAATATGTAGGCATCACTATCTTCTGATAGACAGAACTTTTTTTCGTGACAAACTGAGATTTTAATTGGTACCCACAACTGGGCGTAGTTATATAGGGGGAGGGACAGAGCGGCGCGGTTGTTATGATCGGAGGGCTGAGGGAGGTCGGACAAGCGTTTTTTGAGGGCAAGTCCGTTTTTTTTTTGGCTGGAGGTGGGGGTGGGGTGAGGGACCCGGTTTGCCCGAACCCTGCGCCAGGGGTCAAGGTGACGCGGGAAGGGAGGGGGCGTTGGGTTGCCAGCGCGAGGGCCCCGCAATAGGTGGCTCGGCCGCAGGGGGAAACGGAAGGAAGTGTGTGGTCGGGGGGCAGTGCCGGGAGGCCCGCTGGGGGCGCGGTTTTTTTTTTTTTTTTTACATAGCTACCTAGTTTGCAAGGCCGGAACAAAGACAAGAACGTCCATCCAGTTCAGCCCATTTTGCTAAAAGTATTGCTAAAGTTTTGATCCAAGGAAGGCAAAAAACCCACAATGAGGTAAGAAGCCATTGCCTCATTTGAGGGAAAAAATTCCTTCCCGACTCCCATCTGGCATTCGTAAAACTCCCTGGATCACCGACCCGTCTCCTGAATGCTAGACACTATAACTTGTTTATATTATTAGACACTCCAGAAATGCATCCAAGCCTTTTTTGAACTCTGTTCTTGAATTCACCATACAAGTTCCTCTGGCAGAGAGTTCCACGTCCTCACTGCCTTACTAAGAATCCCTTTCTATGATTATGTAGAACTTTCGTTCCTCAAGACATAGAGGAGTCCCCTTGTTCTAGAAACAGGCATGGTTATAAGAATAAAATCTTGAGAAAAGAATCTCTATAATTGATCTTTGATGTATTTTAAACAATTTAACATGTCCCCCCAAGCTTCTTTTCTCTAACTAAATATCCCTAATCTTGCTAATCTTTTTGGGTATTGCAGATCCACCCAGTCCTTTTTATGTTGCCCGCCTTGTAACCTGTTAAGCTCTACAATGTCTTCTGTGCACTGGTGCCCAAAACTGTACACAATATCCATGTGTATCTAACAGTGACTTGTATAATGGGAAATTGATGTTCTCATCATGTGCACAATGCCCCTTTTAAATACACCCCATGATCCATTTTGCCTTGGCAGCTGCGTCAGACACTGCTGCTACAATTAAGATTTACTGTCCACCAGAATTCCCAAGTCCTTCCTCCATGTCACTTTTACCCAGCGTTTTTCCATTTAACATGTAATCAAGTAATGGATTTTCCTCCCAAGTGCATAACATTGCATTTAATCTGTGTTTAAACCCTCATCTGCCCTTTCCTCTGCCTAAGCCCGGCTCCAACTTATCCAGCTCCCTTTGTAATAACACATTATCCCTCTATTGTGTGAATTACTTACCGAGCATAGTATCGTCTGCAAAGATACAATATTCATACTGTGCAATCCCGGTGTAAAGATCATTAATGAAAATGTTAAAGAGGATAGGGGCCCATTACTGAGCCTCTGTGGTACCCACCACACTAGTAACATGTGATCCAGTCTGAGTAGCACCGGTAGTTTTACCACCCTTTGTTTTTCTATCTCTGAGCCAGTTTGCTTACCCACATTGCACACATATATTCCCCAGACCAAGCATTCACATTTTACTTACCAACCTTTTATGTGGCACCGTATCAAATGCTTTAGAAAAATCTAGATATATGACTTTTTAATAACTTTTTATACTATTTTATGAACAAAAATAGCAATTCTGTTATTGAATTTTTTTTTTGTACGCCGTTTATTGTGGGGGTTAAATAGCACGACAAATTTATAGGCATGCAGCGATACAAAATAATGTGTACTTTTTTTATTTTTGATCTTTCTTGATCTTTTTTTGGGGCTTTCCTTTAGCTGCCACAGTTGCAATTAATGGCGGCATCTAACGGGCTGATCGGCCACAACTGGAGCAAGCTCTGGTCGTGCGGACTCTTCTTTTGAGCCCACACGATCTTCATGACGTACCCAATAAGTCAGAAAAGGGTTATAATAAGTAAATGTAGCACAAGCCTCTCTGCTGTGTTAGAATGAGAAACCAGAATTGTTGTCTCTTTATATACATTGATGGCATATATTATCAATATACCATCAATGCCTGTAGTGAGACAACCCCTTTACGGAACAAGCATTCGCCACCTTCCAAAACTAATTTTTATTTTTCCATTGTCCTAACATAACCTAACATTATGATGACTTGTTTTATACAGGATGAGTTGTATTTTTCAGTGGCATCATTTTTAGGTAGATATAATTTAATTAACACTTTCTAGAGGGTAATTGGAAAAAACACAGCAATTTTGCCAATTTCAAAAAAAAAATTTTGTTGTTCACCATCCAGCATAAATAATGTGTTACCTTAATTTTGTATTTTTTTTATTTTCGGTTCCATATGTGGGCTTGTTTTATGCAGCACAAAATGCAATTTTCATTGAAAGAATTTTGGGATACATAAAATCTATAAATTTATGTTTATTATTTTTTGGGTGTGGGCATAGAAAAAGAAATACAATTCAGCCATTTTTTAATATTTTTTAATATTTGTTTTTGTAAAGTTTATTATTTGGGTTGTTGCAATCTCAGCAATACTATATATGTTTTTTGGGTTACTGCTTTTTAAAAATAAAATCATTTTTGTATTTAAAAAAAAAAGACATCTATGAATTTGCATGCGCAATTTTTTAACTTGGCACCGACACACCAGTTCTAAATAGATATAGAGGAGTGCATAAAACGACAGTAGGAATGATAGTGTTAGGCACCAAACATTTTGGCGCATATAGTGTAATTCGGCACACTTTGTATAATGCATAGACTGTAATGTACCAAACTTTGTATGGCAATTTTGCATCAAACTTCGGCGCATTCTAGGTGCATTAAAATATGTTGTGCCCTCTATTTGACAATGTGCTAATAGTTTTTTGCCGCAATATACCGCAAAAAAAAATACCGCATGCAAATTCATAGATGTCGACCTTAGTTTTTTTTACAGTGTATTTTTTTTTAATTAACTTTATTTACAATTATGTTTTTTTTTTTTCATTTTTTTTAACTCTAGTCCTGCTTGCGGACTTTACATTTTCATCCTTTGATCACTTATATAATGTTTTGGTATACTCAGCATATACTGATGGGTGATCTACTAGACTTCTCCTCTGGCATGGCATAATAGGAAGACATAAATATAGCAAGCCTAGAAGTCTTTGTGAGGCCACCCATGGCAGCCCTTGATCGCGTTTGTGGGGTGACAGTAGGTGACAGAGAGAACTATTGACTGTGGCATCAAAGGGGTTGAGCAGCTGATTGGAAGATTTCTTGACCTAAGCTGGCTTCTGCTGTTGATTGAACTGCCACAGCCTCTATGTCTGCACAACGTTTATTACGGACCTGTATGTCATGGTGCTTTAATGTAAGGCAATCCATGACATACAGGTACATCATACTGTGCTAAAGGTGTCAAGTCATCTTTAATAATATCAGAGTAGCAACAAAGGACTTGCAGGTAGTGCAGTGCCTAGGTTGGGGTGGTCTGAACTCTATGCTGGATTCCTCAGACAATGTTGAGGTGTCACCACATGTTACTGCTCTGTGGAAGGGTTGGTAAGTGGGAAATAAGTCCAGAGAGTCAAGGGTCTGCAGTAAATAAGTGCACTTCTTTAAAGGAGAAACCCAAGTGCAGACACTGAGTGGCTTCTCCAGTCTCCTCCCTGGTAGACAAAGTCTCTGTGCTGAGGAAAGGTCTGGGCTAGATGTTCCTATGCTGGCTAAAGTACTGGTGTCCCAGGGTCTTTGACTTAGTCATCTGACTGGCTTCCTGGTCAAAGGGCTGGTGACTCAGCTTCTGTGGATTGGTACCTTCAGAATCCTCTTCTGATCAGGGGAAATTCTTTTGAACCACGGTATCATTTGCAAACATCAGCACTTTTTCCAGAAATGCAAAAATCACTGTCCCGAGTTTTTCCTTAAGGGTAGTTAAACGGAGATTCAGTCGTAAGCGGGACGAATTTCGCCCGCAAGTACGGCATTGTACTGGGGTGGGGCGGGGGGGGGCGGCTCGCTGGCCCAATAGACTTACATTGTTCACGGCGCGTATCCCGCCGGGAAAGTGCATGTCCTTTTTCCCCCCTCGCCGTATTTCCGACGGGGGAGAGGAGCGGGTCCTAGTTCCAAAAGGGCGTGGATTTCCGTAAACGGATATTTTAGTCATATTGCGCGCAGTACCAGCGCAAATGGGGTAAAACTGTCCCCAAAAAAGCCGGTGAACAGCCCCAAAAATTTTCTTTGGGATTTTTTAGAAGGTGGAAAGTTACCAAAATTCGAAGCCCCTGGGTATCAAGTCCAGAGTGTCTTAAATTAGCTGGCTATTTTTTAACTTTTTCCCACAGTGTAGATGAATGGAAAACAAACAGAACAAAATTATAGAAAAAAATTTAAGCGATTTAAATAAAACAAAAAAAAGTACAAAACATATAAAACCAGGGTATAAGAAGAAAATGTTGCTGGCTTGGTATTAAAAATGGGGTGAACCCCAAAGACCTTTTTTCGGGGGCACACAACCCCCCTATTTTACTGGGCCCCCCCGAAAAATTTCGGGATGTTTAAATCTTGGTCACATCTGGAATCATAAAGTTGAAAGTTGTCTGACTTTAGTCAGGCCTCCTGAATGGTCATCGCTGAGGCACAAATACAGTTCTCCACTAGAAATTTCTCTTGCAATAACTGCAGGTCGTTTCACTAAACATCAGTTTTTTTCCCCCACAAAGGAAACACTTACAGTTGCAGATGCTGTTGTGTCGCTGATCCCACTATAACTTGTGCTGCTGGCAAAAAAATGACCGGGGGAAATTCCCCTGGACATCACGGACGATGGTATAATCAGCACCAGGGAGCGAAGTCTAAGAGGCTGCTGTTTTTCACCAGAGCCCGCCGAGGTGTATGTGGTACAAAGTTGCTAGGCAGGCTCATAGTCGGGGACAGGCAGGAAGGTCAAAGCAGGTGGCGGTTTGTAGTGGGGGACGAGGCAGAAAAATGGAAAAAGGGAGTACAATGGAAGCATGTAAGTCGTGGAGGTACTCGTAACAGTACTCCTCCACTGCCTCCCCCTCTTTCTTGCCTCTTTCTAGAAGTCCACAGTCCAAGATGTTGTCCTACGGCTCCCAGGACCTTTCTTCCAGCCCAAACCCCTTCCAGTCAACTAGAAAATGTCGTCTCTCCCTAATCGTCTTCATGGCCAGGATCTCTTTTACTGTAAGGACATTGTTGGTATCAGCTTTGGGAGGTGGGGGGGGGGGACCTTCCGAGAGAAACAATTAAGGACCCCCATTTTAAAAGGGGAAACTGGAAAAATTTTAAAACCGGGAGAAGAAGAGGGTCCACATGGCTTGTTTTGGATTTAGATGTTGAGCCATCTGGGGAAAAGGGTTTTCTTGTGGTCAATAAATATTTTAACCCGGGATGAGACCCCCCCCAGGGGGTGGTCCACTCTTCCGGCGCTTTAGGGCCAGTAGTCACATCCCCGGGGAAAAAAAAATTTTTTAAAGAAAACCCTGTTTTGATGGGTGCCTTTAGGACTTTTCTCCAGCTCACACCGGAGAGCAATCAACCTCGAGGAAGAAGAGTTTCTCTGTGTTGGGTCGAGACAAGATAAGTACAGAGGCAAATGCAGACTTCAACCGGGAGAATGCTTCTTCCGTCGTTGGTAGCCTTGGTGAGTGCCACAATGGGTGCCACTACGGTAGAAAAATGCGGAAAGAATTTGGCAAATAGTTAGCAAACCCCCCAAGAAACGCTATAGCCCCCGACCTTTTGGGCGGGGCCACTACAAAGAGCGACAAATTGCAGGGGCCTCGTTGTCCTTGATCAGAGATGATGTCCCCAAAGGGGGTAGGGTGGCCTATGAACGATTCTCCACTTGACATAAAGACAATTGTTTCTTAGACATCTAAGCACCCGGACACACGGGGGTGGGGTTTTGGGTCGGGCGGAAATCGGATTCCAACCCCGTTATACGAGGACACAAAAATATATGAGGTCACAGAAAATTTTGTTAATAAACTCTTGGAAGGCTGCAGGAGCATTCACGAGAAGGGGATTATAGGAAATTTAAAATACTTCTCGAGTAAGAAGGCCATCTTCCCCTCTCAACCTTCAAAATTCAACCAAGATTAAAACCCCCCCCAAGTCCAACTTAAAAAAATGGCTCATGGAGACTGTCAAAGAGCTCGGTGATTATCAGTAATGGATAACAGCTTTTCACTGTTATTTTGTTGAGACCGCGATAATCAATGCAAGGATGGAGTAAACCATCCTTCTGCTCTACCAAGATGAACCCGGCACCTGCAGGAGAAGAGGACTTATGAACAAACCCCTTCTGGAGGTTCTCTTATATATAGGCTGACATGGCCTGAGTCTCTGGCACAGATAACGGGTACATCCTGCCCTGGGGAGGAATAGTACTGGGCAGCAGGTCTATAGGGCAATCATATGGGCATCCCCACCTGCTTCCAGGGGAGATTCCTCAAAGTAAAGATATGGGCAGGGCCCCCTGGAAAGGGCTTAAAGGGCGTGGAGAAGCTGGACGCACGGCGAGGTCCATAAGCGCGAGACGGCAGCTTTTCCCCCAATGTGTGACTTCCCGTCCCCATTAAGAGGAGGCATGGCGTTGCAGTCATAGAAGTCCCAGGAGAATTGCTGAGGAAAAACAGGGTGACACATAGAATGTGATCTTCTCCTTGAGTGTTCCCCCAGTGAAGAGACCGGTTAGGAAGGGGCGTTGCGGGTCCCAAAACATTGGGGCCCCGGCCCTTAGTTTTTTGAATAGGGCTGGGTTACCGGTTTTTTTGCGTTTCTTGTGAACCGGGTGTTTTTTAAGAGAAAAAACCCTTTGTATTGGTCAGGAGAAATAAGTGATTAACTGAGTTCATTTGTGATTAAAGAGGGCACCCAAGAGTTTTTCTCTTTCTCTTCTTTCCCTCTGCCCAGACGCCCCGAGGGCCTCTCCTGGCAACGACTCTTTAAATTAGAATGTACAAAAAAAACACTTAGACCCTCATTTATCAGCACTTCTCTACAATTTCCCATCCCCTTTTCAAAACCCCCCTCTATAGGCCCCCAAAGGTAAAAATTACCCCTTGTAGGTAAATATTTTCCCCCTTTTGCCAGATAGTAGCCCCCTGTACCGGGTTTAGCCCCTTTTAGGCAATAGTTCCCCCTTTGCTAGGTTTTTTCCCCCCCCAGCCCGGTTATTACCCCTCTACCCCGTTATGCCCCCTTTAAACCAGGTTACTGCCCTCTGTACTTTGGGTTTCTGTTCTCGTAGCCCGGGTTTCGCCCCCCCGTAGCCAGTAATTGCCCTTGTATCAGGTATTATCCCCTGTAGCCAGGTTACTGCCCCCTTTGCCGGTAATAGCCCCCCCAAGCCCGGGATATGCCCCCTTTGCCGTAATAGCCCCCTTTGCCCAAAAATGCCCCCAACCCCCATATGCCCCCCTTAGCCAATATAATATGCCCCCTTTGCCATAAGCTCCCTTAGACTATGCCCCCTTTGACATTGCCCCCTTTGCCACATATCCCCCTTTGCCACATATGTCCCCTTAGCCACATAAAATATGCCCCTTTTTCGAATATGCCCCCTTACCACATATCCCCCCTTTCCAATATGCCCCCTTTAGTCAATATTCCCCCTTTCCACATATAATTCCCCCCTTTGCCACATATACCCCCTTAGCCACATATGCCCCCTAACACACATCTGCCCCCTGTACCACATATCCCCCCAAAGCCCAATTCCCCCTAAGCCACATATCCCCCCTGTCCCACTATGCCCCTAAGCCAGTATCCCCCTTAACACATATCCCCCTAAGCCACATATGCCGCCTTAGCAACATATGCCCCCTAAGCCACATATCCCCCCTGAGCCAATTCCCCCCCAAATTATCCCCCTTAGACCATATGCAACCCAACCACATTCCCCCCTTTTGCCACAATCCCCCTTTTATCACATATTCCCCCTTTGCCAATAAAATATGCTCCTTTTGACATTTTGCCCCTTACCAAATCCCCCCCTTTGCCCAATCCCCCCTTAGTACAAAATTCCCCCTTTGCCACATATAATATGCCCCCTTTGCAAATATGCCCCCTTACCCACAAAATGCCCCCTAACCCCTATGCCCCCTGTACCACAATCCCTAACCCACATTTCCCCCTAAGCCACAAATCCCCCCTGACCACATACCCCCAAAGCCCGTATGCACCCTTAGCAAAAAGCCTCCAAACCACATATCCCCCCTTAGCAACATATCCCCCAAGCCACATATGCCCCCCTAAGCCACATATGCCCCCTTATCAAAAAATGCCCCCAACCCACAATCCCCCCTTAACAATATGAAACCAAACCCACTTATCCCCCCCTTTGCCACATCTGCCCCCTTTGCCACATGCGCCCTTTGCCACATTACCCCCTTTGCCCAAAAACCCCCCTTACCCACTTTGCCCCTACCCACATTCCCCAAAGCCACATTCCCCCCTTTACCACTTGCCCCCTTGCCACATACCCCCCCTAACCACATATGCCCCTTACCCACATATCCCCCTAAGCCACATATGCCCCCTGTAGCCAATACCCCCCAAACCACATTCCCCCTTACCACATACCCCCTTAGCCACATATCCCCCCAACCACATATGCCCCCTTACCCACATATGCCCCCTAAGCCACATATCCCCCCCTTAGACACATATGCAACCCTAAGCCACATATGCCACTAACCACATACCCCCCCTTTCCCACTTGCCCCTATCCCACAAAACCCCCCCTTTGCCACATTACCCCCTTTCCCAATATCCCCCTTACCCATACCCCCCAAAATCACAAAAACCCCCCCTTCCCCAAATACCCCCCCTTAGCCACATATCCCCCCTAAGCCACATATGCCCCTTGCCACATATGCCCCCTAAGCCCATTGCCCCCAAACCACATAGCCCCCCTTAGCCACTAGCCCCTAAGCCACATATCCCCCTAAGCCCCATATGCCCCCTGAGCCACTAGCCCCCTAACCACATATCCCCCCTTAGAAAATAGAAACCCCAAACACATTCCCCCCTTAGCAACATATGCCCCTAACCCAACTATCCCCTTTCCACAAGCCCCTTTTTGAAAATTTGCCCCCTTGCCACATATTCCCCCTAGCCACAACCCCCCCTAAGACATATGCCCCCTTACCACATATGCCCCCTTACCACATATCCCCCCTAACCACTACCCCCTTAGCCACTAGCCCCCTAACCCATATCCCCCTAAGCCACATATCCCCCTTAGCCACAACCCCCAAGCCAATATCCCCATAAGCCACAAATCCCCCCTAACCCAAATTTCCCCCTGACCCCAGTGATTCCCCCTTAGCTAATAAACAAAAATAAAAAAAACCAACTACCTAATGGGAGGGTCCGCGCGTCGGGCCCTGCATTTTGGTGAACGGTGTAAGAGGTGATGCATCACGGCTTCGCCGTCTCGGGGGGCCCTGGGCCCCTCCTTGGCCGGCAGAGCGCCGCTTAGAGGATCCCAGGTGGGCAGGGGGTGAGAAGTGATGCGTCACGCCCCCTGCACGCTCAGGGGGTATGTAAGTCTTACCGGCGCCGACAACAGGGGGAAAAGGGGCGGACGAAGTCCTCCTCCTACCCCACTCTGACTGGCGCCTTGTGAAAAGGCTGTTTCAGTTTTGAGACGGCGGCGCCGCCCGCACAAGGAGTGCTCCAGGCCCACGGCGCGGCCGGAGCCCCAAAAAACCCTTTGGGGGACAGGGAGTTTATTCAGGGGGTCGTGCCCCAAAGAATTGCCTGGCGACGCCCCTGGGTTAGGTACAATACTGAATGGAGTTGCTTAGAAGTTCACCGCTAATGGAGGAGATGGTAAGAGGTTTGTCTAGTGGGCCACGTGAGGCGACCACCAAAAAAATCCTTTAAATTCCCAGCTGATCCAGAGTCCAGAAAAGAAAAAACTTAGAACAAAATTCCAGATTTTCACTGGCATGGTCAGATGTGGAGAGGGATTATCCACACCTATGGACATCCTCCCAAATTAAAATTTCCCAAAAAGTTGCGGACTTGAGGGCATTTCCCCAGAGGCTCAGGCTGGGCCCGTAGAGGCCCAGTTCTCTCACTTGAGGGACCATTCTTCGGTCTGGTGGGCTCTGTCCACTTGCATGGGCTCTTCAGCAGGAGGTAGCAAAGGAGGCAGTGGAGGCTTTTGGAACACCAGAGCAAGACTGGTTAGATGGCGCCCACCCTTCTTGAATGTGGCTATAAGGGCTGCGTCGTTCCAGGACAATTCCGAGGCCAATGTGCAGAATTGTACAGCATATTCCCTGACAGAGGAGATGGAGTTTTAGCAGTGCATTTTCGGCAGAAGACGAACAAGCAAGTTCCTTGAAGACCTACGGAACTCGGCCAAGAATACATGGAGATTGGTCGTGACTGGATCACCTGTGGCCCAGACGGGGAGTAGCCCATGCCAGAGCTTTCCTGGAGAAAAGGCTGATCATGAAAGCCACCTTGGATTTTTCAGTCGGGAACTGATTAGCTATAGGTTCCACATCCATGGAGCACTGAGTGATAAATGCCCTGCAGACTTTATAGTCCCCATTAAATTTCATCTACATCAACAGTCGCAGCTTGGGACTGACGGACGTTGCTGGAACCGCAGATGCTAAGGATGCCACAAGTGAAGGCTGCTGCTGCTGGGCTGTGAGAAGCTGCTGCATCGTGGTGGTCTGTTTTTGCACCTGTTGAGGCTGCTGGGCAATCTGTTTGGTCTGCTGGGTGACCGCCCTGGAGACGTCTCAGATATCTGGCACCTTGGCGGGATCCATGACCTTATCCAACTGTAACGACCGGAGGTAGTGGATCCACTGGGCCATCATGGACGTTGTTATGAGCCACATCAAGTAGCGGAGTCTAAGGGGACGCTGGCCCGCACCAGAGCCCGCTGCAAGGCGGATTGGTCCTGCTGTGGTAGGCGACCCAAAGATTGCTACTCTTGGTGTGACTTGCCTGTGGTGGCGGCCGAGGTGTATGTGGTACAAAATCACTAGGAAGGCTCGTAGTCGGGGACAGGCAGGAAAGTCAGGGCAAGCGGCAAGGTTTGCGGTCGATGGATGGAAGCAGGAAGAACTGGTACACAAAATAAACTGGAAACACTAAGGAAACTCTTTCATGATAGGCTACTAAGGCGATATGGATCCAGCGGGGAGGTTAAGGGCAGGATGAGTAATATAGAAAAAGCGCAATGCAATTATCCAATTACCGGCCAGCAGAGACAGCACAAGGAGTGAGGAGAGGTGAGTAACTACAGCTGGGGGCTGAACTGTGGCTTTACCCGTGACACGACATGGGGGTCGCGGCACCACCTACAGAGAATACACCAGAAGCGACCGAAGTACAGATACGCCTGCGACCCGACATGTGGGTCGTGGAGGTACTCGTAACAGCACCGGACCACATCCTGTTTGTGATGCCAAATATCATTGCCAGGGGTTTGGTAGCTCTTTCCACTACTGATTTCAAAGTCCTTTATTAGAAAAAAGACATAGGGCCACATGTATGAAAACTGTCTTGGGCTAAGACTTTTCTTTGTTGCCATAGCAACCAGAGTTCCCTTTTAATTTCATATAGTGCTCTGAAAAAAATTAAAGGGGTGCTCTGGTTGCTATGGGCAACAAGAAAAGTCTTAGACCAAGGCAGTTTTCATACATGTCCCCCATAAGATCTGCAGAGAGTTGTACCAGGGTGAACTTCATGCTGTTAAAAAAATGCTATTGTTTTGCCCCTGTACCGCAAGTCAAACACCACTGTAATAATATGCTCTTAGTAATGACCAGAAAATATCTGTGGAAAAAAAACAAAGCACGATACTAACTGTAAAGCATGGAGGTGGGAATGTTATGGTTTAAATCAAGATCTGTAGTAATAGGTTTGTAGAAGTAGCAGTCACACCATGGCACTTGTCACACCATGGCAAATGGCATAACTTGACATGAATGTATGTAATGCTGGTTCAGAACCAGTGTCGGACTGGGGGGTCTGGGGCCCACAGAGGAGTTGATCTTGGGGGGCCCACCATACTGTACATTAAAATATTACCGGCCTCTCGGACATAAACGCGCCCATTTTACCACATAATACAGTGTGCAAAACAGAACTGTATGGGTAGTACAATAGAAAGTGAGTCACAGATCTGTCTGTCTGTCAGTCTTAACATATCATAGACACAGGGTTAAGTACTCCCATCCATATCCCCCCCCATCCCCCATACAATATCCCCCTCCACGTTTCCCTTGGTCACGCACCTCATCACCATCAAAAAAATATACACCAGCAAGAAAGTAAAAGTGAAACTCCTATCACGGGGCAGGTGTTCCCTCGTTCTTACAATCAGGGACATATGTACACTCCCCACTATACTAACGCCAATAGAACCTACAACACCGCCATATAGAGACCCACATAGAGGTCAGACACCAGCTCAGGTAAAACCCTACAACACTGCCATAATAGAGACCACATAGAGGTCAGACACCACTCAGGTATAACCTACAACACCACCATATAGAGACCACATAGAGGTCAGACACCCAGCTCGGGTATAACCTACAACACCACCATATAGAGACCACATGAGGTCAGACACCAGCTCGGGTAAAACCTACAACACCGCCATATAGAGACCACATAGAGGTCAGACACCAGCTCAGGTATAACCTACAACACCGCCATATAGAGACCAAAATAGAGATCAGACACCAGCCCCGGGTCACATCACATTACAGTGAATACAGCACTGATCCAATATAGAAGTAACAAAACCCTCTGACATCAGGGACTCACCGAAGACGTCCTATCTGATGAGTCGTTCTCTTCTTTTGAGCCGTTGTTATTCCTTTTTTTTCTGCATCTGTTCCACACCGCCATGATGACTTGTCCCGGCCACAGCTCATCCCTGCAGAAATTACACACAAATATCTTAGAATCCCCAATTTTCCAGCATTTCTTTACCTATTCCCACCTCTGTACAAACCTCCCAGGGGTGGGAGAGCGGGTACAAGCCATAACTTAGAGGCCTAGTATCCTGAGGGGTTGGAGGGTGGGGAGAGGACTAACCCCCTGGAGATAATGCTACAACTATGGGCTGCTCCCCTCTCAATTATATTACCAGGTAGACAGGCAGTTAGGGGTCTCCTTTAGGTAGTATACAGGCAGTTAGGGGTCTCCTTTAGGTGGCATACAGACATGGGTCTCCTTTAGGTACTATACAGGCAGTTAGGGGCATCTTTTTGGTAGTATACAGGCAGTTAGGGGTCTCCTTTAGGTGGTATACAGACATGGGTCTCCTTTAGGTACTATACAGGCAGTTAGGGGTCTCCTTTAGGTAGTATACAGGCAGTTAGGGGTCTCCTTTAGGTGGTATACAGACATGGGTCTCCTTTAGGTACTATACAGGCAGTTAGGGGTCTCCTTTAGGTAGTATACAGGCAGTTAGGGGTCTCCTTTAGGTGGTATACAGGCTGGGGTCTCCTTTAGGTGGTATACAGGCAGTTAAGGGTCTCATTTAGGTAGTATACAGGCAGTTAAGGGTCTCATTTAGGTAGTATACAGGCAGTTAGGGTTCTCCTTTAGGTAGTATACAGGCAGTTAGGGTTCTCATTTAGGTAGTATACAGGCAGTTAGGGGCCTCCTTTAGCTAGTGTGCAGGAAGTCAGGCCCCCCCTTGTAGGTAGTCAGGGCCCCCTGTAGGTAGTTAGGGCCCCCTTAGACAGTCATGGCCCCCTGTAGGTAGTCAGGGCCCCCTTTCATTAGCCAGGGCCCCCCCTTTTAGAAGCCAGGGCCCCCCTTTTAGAAGCCAGGGCCCCCCTTTTAGGTAGCCAGGGCCCCCTTTTAGAAGCCAGGGCCCTCCTTTTAGAAGCCAGGGCCCCCTTTTTTAGAAGCCAGGGCCCCCTTTTTAGAAGCCAGGGCCCCCTTTTTTAGAAGCCAGGGCCCCCTTTTAGGTAGCCAGGGCCCCCTTTTTAGAAGCCAGGGCCCCCTTTTAGAAGCCAGGGCCCCCGTTTTATAAGCCAGGGCCCCCATGTTTAGAAGCCAGGGCCCCCGTTTTAGAAGCCAGGACCCCCCTTTTAGGTAGCCAGGGCCCCCTTTTAGAAGCCAGGGCCCCCTTTTAGGTAGCCAGGGCCCCATTTTTAGAAGCCAGGGCCCCCTTTTTAGTATCCAGGGCTCCCTTTTTAGAAGCCAGGGCCCCCTTTTAGGTAGCCAGGGCCCCCTTTTTAGAAGCCAGGGCCCCGTTAGGTAGTTAAAAAACAAAAAAAACGAACCACTTACCTCTCACCCCCCCTCCGGCTCCCGGCCGCTCCGATCTCCCCGCCGGCTCCTGCTGCACTGCTAGGCGGCGCGGTGAAGTGAAGTCACCCGCGCGCCTACGTCACAGTAGGGGCCGGCGCCCGGCCGGGCTGAAGGCCTAAGCCTTCAGCCCTGCCAGGAGAGCGCGGAGCGCAGTGCTAGTGGCGTTTGTCTCCGCTGACCCCGGGCGCAGCCCCGGGAGTCGGGACATTAGTCCCCGGCTACCGGGCCAGTTCTCGGGCGCTCGGACGCAGGTCCCGGCGTCCAGGGCCCGGGATGCGCGCCGGGCCCCGGGGAGCGAGGGCACTGCCTCCGGGGCCCGCAGCAGCTCGGGGCGGGGGGCCCCACCGGAGGATTCCCCGGTCCCCCGGCGGCCCAGTCCGAGCCTGTTCAGAACCCCTTAGAAAAGATCTAGGCATAAACGCTAAGCATAAATATGTGCAGCCGTACAATGGGATAACCATATACCATGACCATATATATATGTATATGTTAGAGTATGACCCTATGGGCATGTTATCCCACTGTACGGCTGCATAGAGGGTTATGTCACAGCCTTCCATTAAGGCGTACTTCCAATGTATGATGTGATCATGGCCTTACTAATTGTTGTCAGTTTTGTAGGATGTTCTAATGTGAAATCAATCTTTATTTGCAATTTGTCAGGTTGCCATTCGTGTTTAATTTTTCATTGGCGTGACTGGGTTTTCCACTAGGTGTCACTTTCTAGCAGTAATTAATGCATTTTACCTTTTGCTAAAAGCTTTTTTTAATGCTAGTATCAATCTGCTTCGCCGCCATCAACTTTGCATGACTCAAAATATGTTCTTTGAAGCAAGTCAGGCTGTCAGATTAGTGTGCTCCAATTTAGTGCCACAATCCACTTATCACTATTTGCACAACACATTTTTTCATTAAAAAGTTACACAAATCATCTTTTTTACCATAACTGCTCATAGCCGATTTGTTGCAGAAAATTCTTCAAATGAAAATCTGTTCTGTATTTATGAATGGTAATGTTCGTGTACCAAGCCTATGGATCTTTTAACGTCATACTGAGAGAAATGCAACAGTCACTGCAACTTCTACAAACAAAGTTGCCATGTGTGAAAGTACACTAAATGGATGGGAAGAAAAATGTAAATACTTTCTCTTCTAATAAATACTTTCAAAGGCAATTTTAATAAATATTTTTTTTTTTGGTAACTGTCTTTCAATGGGCACACATTTGCAGGCTGTTTCCAAAACCTTCACATTGCATCACAGGACAAATATGTCTACCAAACAATTTTTTGGGTGAGGACCTAGGTGCCTCCTCCAATCTTTGGGTGCCATTTTGTTACCCCAGTTGGTGTATGTGTCAGTAGCAGTTGTGTTTTATCTTTAGATGCTGAACACCTTGCACACTAAGGCCTCGTTCACACGGCTTATTGCCGGCATAATTGCAGGGACGGATTTTGCCCTGCAATTACGCCGGCAGCTGTGCAGCGGGGGCTGGGCAGGGGGCCGGCAGCTCGCCGGCCCCATAGACTGTCATTATTTACGGCGCGTACATGCCGTAAATAATTCACATGTCACTTTCTCCCCCCGCGGCGGATTCGTCGAGCATGGAGGAGAGATGGAATCCACAGTTCTCATAGAGAACTGTGGATTACCATAGTTACTGGGCCGGATTGGAGCCATACTGCAGCGCAAATAAGGTGCGCAGTACGGCTCCAATCAGACCCAGAATAAGCCTTGTGAACGAGGCCTTAAGGTCACATATTAAGTACTTCTTTTTTGAGGACCCCTGATGAACTTACAGTTCCCCTTGAACTTTTCAACCTTTTGCCACATTTCAGGCTTCAAACATAAAGATATAACAATTTTATTTTTTGGTGAAGAATCAACAACAAGTGGGATACAATTCTGAAGTGGAATGAAATTTATTGGAAATTTTAAACTTTTGTAAAAAATAAAAAACTGAAAAGTGGGGCGTGCGAAATTATACAGCCCCCTTAAGTTAACACGTTGTAGCGCCACCTTTTGCTGTGATTACAGCTGCAAGTCGCTTGGGGTATGTCTCTATCAGTTTTGCACATCAAGAGACTGAAATTCTTGCCCATTCTTCCTTGGAAAACAGCTGGATGTCAGTGAGGTTGGATGGAGAGCGTTTGTGAACAGCAGTTTTCAGCTCTTTACACAGATTCTCAATTGGATTCAGGTCTGGACTGTGACTTGGCCATTCTAACACCTGGATACGTTTTTTTGTGAATCATTCCATTGTAGATTTTGCTTTATTGTTGAGATCATTGTCTTGTTGGAAGATAAATCTCAGTCCCAGTCTCAGGTATTTTGCAGACTCCAACAGGTTTTCTTCCAGAATGGTCCTGTATTTGGCTCCATCCATCTTTCTATCAATTTTAACCATCTTCCCTATCCCTGCTGAAGAAAAGCAGTCCCAAACCATGATGCTGCCACCACCATGTTTGACAGTGGGGATGGTGTGTTCAGGGTGGTGAGCTGTGTTGCTTTTACGCCAAACATATCGTTTTGCATTGTGGCCAAAAAGTTGGTTTCATCTGACCAGAGCACCTTCTTCCACATGTTTGGTGTCTCCCAGGTGGCTTGTGGCAAACTTTAAACAAGACTTTTTATGGATATCTTTGAGAAATGGCTTTCTTCTTCCCACTCTTCCATAAAGGCCAGATTTGTGCAGTGTACCACTGATTGTTGTCCTATAGACAGATTTCTCCCACCTCAGCTGTAGATCTCTGCAGTTCATCCAGAGTGATCATGGGCCTCTTGGCTGCATCTCTGATCAGTCTTCTCCATGTTTGAGATGAAAGTTTATAGAGACGGCCAGGTCTTGGTAGATTTTCAGTTGTCTGATACTCCTTCCATTTCAATATGATCGCTTGCACAGTACTCCTTGGGATGTTTAAAGTTTGGGAAATCTTTTTGTATCCAAATCCGGCTTTAAACTTCTCCACAACAGTAATCACGGACCTGCTGGTGTTTTTCCTTTTGGTCTTAAATGATGCTCTCTGTGCTTTAAACAGAACCCCCGAGACTATCACAGAGCAGGTGCATTTATACGGAGACTTAAATTACACACAAAATGGATATATTTATCATCATCAGTCATTTGGGACAACATTGGATCATTCAGAGATCCTCACTGAACTTCTGGAGTGAGTTTGCTGCACTGAAAGTAAAGGGGCCGAATAATATTGCACGCACCACTTTTTTATCAAAGTTTAAAATATCACAAACAATTTCGTTCAACTTCCAAATTGTTTACCAATTGTTGATTCTTCAAAAAAAAATAACAATTTTATATCTTTATGTTTGAAGCCTGAAATGTGGCAAATGGTTGAAAAGTTCAAGGGGGCCAAATACTTTCGCAAGGCACTGTACATCTTAAATTGGAAGCGCATTTGGACTGTGTGCGACATTGGTTTTCCATTTTAGTGATAGGAATAGATGGCAGGGCATACCACCGATAAATGGGGCCGCCTGTTCTGGGGCAATGTCAATGCTTTAGGCATGGGTATGAGACAGAGTGTAGGTGTAGTTTAGGGCTTTTGTTTGTCTTTTCCTCAATTTAGAAAAAATGCAGCCAATCAATTTCTATTTCTTTATTTTTCCAAGTGGATGACAAATTCCTATGGGTGTTGGTGCCATATGACTCATGATGAATACTGGTCCCCATTGTAAAAAATCCAACTGATCAAATGAACTATCTATCATCTATAAGTGGTGTCTAATTTATGGTAAATGCATTGTGTGTAGATATTAGTATATACGGTTGGCTCAGCTTTATCTGTGATTGACATGTGCAGGTGGCTCACTTATATCTGCTTCTACTGTTAGGACAGGTCTTCATTCTTGATACTCTGCACTGTTGTTTCTATCTACTGTTTTTTTATATATTGGACTTATTTTATCATTATGTATCTTAAAAGTTATGTTTTGTACTAGGGTTGTTCAAATGCATTGATTTTCTTTTTGGCGCCCGAGTTTATATTATAACTGCAGGTTTTGTTGGTACATGTCTTTAAATGGGCACACATTTGCAGGCTGTTTCAAAATCCTGTACTTTGCATTGGATAAAGGATGAGTTCACTAAAGAATTTTCTTGTGAAGACCTTGACACACAAAGGATTTGCCAATGAGTTTTTAGGGATCACAAGTTAGGTTCAGCCAGAACTAAACTGCTTGTTTTAAGTATGTTGGAACTGTGAGCAACATCTATGAATTCTCATGCACCATTTTTTTTAAACTTAGTTCTAAATAGATATAGAGGAGTGTGTAATGCCACAGTATGAATGAAAGTGTAATTAGCCAAACTTTGTATGGTCCATGGAGTGTAATGTGCCCAACTTTGTATGGTGCATGGAATGTAATGCGCTAAACTTTGTATGGTGCATAGAATGTAATGCACTAGACTTTGTATGACTGTTTTGCATCAAACTGTGGCGAATTCTAGGCACATTAAAATGTGTCGTGCCTTCTACAGAACCGTGTGCTAGCTTTTTTTGTCGCAATATATGCCAAAAGATACCGCATACAAATTCATAGATTTCGCCCTGTGTCCTAGGAACCAAATATCAAAGTAATGTCTTCTCGGAGATTTATCTCAGCAAGATGTTTGGTGGAAATTAATCTAAACTGTGAAAAGAATAAATATCACCAAGCAGGGCTGAGACAAGGTATTCTGCTGTCCAAGGCAAATAAGGCATTTAGCGCCCAAGCCTCCCCTCCCAATGTAAAATTCAGCCCACTCCATACCTATTTACGCCCCCTTCCTATCTGGGATGAGATAGAGCCCTAGGCGGTCACCTAACCCTGCCTACCAGTCGCCCCGGTCCTGCCACCAAGCCTGACAATTATTTAGAGAACAGGCCAACTGGAAATATCCAAGTATCTTGTTGTCAGTGAAGGTGTTAATTAGGTTTTTTAAACGCTCTGAAATATGCCTTTGGGTGTTTATACAGGGCAAATCTGATGAAGATTTTACACAGAATAAAATCTGCATAGTTTTTGCTGTAAATCTGCACCCAGATACCTGAAACATTTGTATTTGCAAATTTTACTATGGAATTTAGCACAGATTTTTCTACACTGAATTCAGTGGGAGAAAGCAAAATTCGCACCAAACAAGGCAGTCCCTGGGTAAGGATAGAGATAGTGACTGTAGATTTGTTCTTAATTTGAATTTGTAAGTTGGAAGAGGCAAATATATTAAGTGTAACTCCAGCACATTTTTTTTTTGTTTTGGATGGTGCAGAGAAGGGTTAACACCTCTTTTCCGTTTGTTTTGCTGTTCGGGGCCTTTCTAGAAGGTTTCAGCTCACTTTCTGTCTCATGAAAATAGTATTGGTACTGCACATCTTGATTATGTGTCTGTGGGTGCTCAGTGGGAGGATTTTTATTCCTTTTTAAAGCTTTATTAGATACCTCATAAGGAATTCATGAAATTTACAGCACAGTACACTGTACAGAACAACCCATTTAAACACATGTACTAATCTTAACCAGTAGTAACCAATCATACGGGTGTAGATTAGCATGTGTTTAACATGTGTGGTGTGGCATGCTGGCACTAGTTCAAGAGGAGCTGTGTACAGGCAGCTGCTGTGAAAATACAAGTGCCAACATGCCAAAGAAGCACATGTTAAACACGTATACTGTACTAACCTTCAGTCATGTACTGTAGTTAACAGCTACTCATGGCTACTCCCAGTGCTGTGCTCTTACTGCCCCCAGTACTCACTGCTACTCCCAGTGTCATGAGTAGTGCTATGCTCTTAGGGCTTGTCCCCACTGCACAGGTTATTTGTCAGTTTTTCAGACGGTTTGTGGTTTTACAAACTGTCTGAAAACCAACACGAAACGCTCCCTCATAGACTTCAATGGCAAATCTGTGCAGCAGTAACCACTGCATAGATTTTCCACCGGACTTTTTTTTTTACCAAAAAACTTAGAACATGTTCATTCTTCCGACTGGTGTTCGGGTGAAACCAGGGCTGTCTCTTCCATTGGGCAAGGTAGGCGGTTGCCCTGGGGCCCCACAAGCTCAGGGGGCCCCCTCGGGCAGCTACCTGCCCTGCACAATGGAAGAGACGGCAGGGAGTTCAGTGGCACGCTGCTGCTTTCCAAGTGTCCAAGTGTGTGCGGGGCAGAAATCGCATATCGCAGCAGCGGAGCCGTCCCCCTACAGAGCTCGCTTTGAAAGCCTCAGCTGGAGCTCACTGTAGCTGTCGGGAACAAGAGGGAAGTGGGAGAGCCTCTGACCAGTTTAAACTCTGAAAGGTCAGGAAGCTGCTGTTTCTGTTCTAAATACTCCCCCTCTTATGTGGCTTTTGCACACTGGCAAGGGTGCTTTTACATTATTTGTTTTGTACGGGAAGTTGTCATTTTGTGACTGGGAATGGTGGTTTGTACATGGGTTAATGTGGGTGTTCATATGGTTATGTGTTTTGACATGGTAATGGTTGTACGGTGAACAAAAATATCAAAAAAGTAAGCAGTGCTTACCCCACTATATGGCTTGATTTCTTGCAGCGTTTAAGACAGACAGAAAAGTGATCCAGCGTTGGTAGCTAAAACCAGGGTTTTTATTGTTTTTATTTAGTGGGGGTGTGAGTGGGGTGCTATTAGTGAGGGAGAGGTGTGTGGGGTGTTAGGAGTTGGGTGGGAGGTGTATGCCATCTGCTGTCCCTGCATATCTAAGCCTATCCAGTGTATGCCATCTGCTGGCCCTGAGTATCTAAGCCCACGTTGCTTAATATGTTGTGTGAACCTCTTCTAAGTTGAGGGGAGTTTTCAACCCCAGTGCCTAGGGCAGCCTGAGCTATAAATATGGCCTTGGTTGGGGTATGTCAATTCTGCATAAAAAGAGTGGTTTTAATTTTTATCTAAATAACACATGAGGGCTTGTTTTTGTGGGACAAGATGTTCATTTTAATGATGCCATGACCGGACCATTTAATGTGCTGGGAATCTGAAAAAAAAAATTGTAAGTGGGGTGAAATGTGAAAAAAACGTACTTGCATCATATTTGCGGTGTTTTTGTTTTTATGGTGTTTACTTTTTGGTATAAGTGATGTGTTAGGGTATGTTCACACGGCGTCTTGTGTCTGTGTGAACAGCCGCTTCTCTGATGCGTCTCTGGGTCCATCTGAACGGAACCAGAGATGCATCTAACAATTAGCAGTGACTTTATCACTGCCCGCAATGAGGAACATGCAGCGGCGTTCACATGAGAGATCACCGCTGCGTGTTTGCATCGCGCCTGTCAAAGAAATGACATGCAATTCTTTGAAAGATGGACCCGACAGGCACAATGCAAACACACAGCGGCGATCTCTCATGTGAACGCCGCTGCGTGTCTGTCATTGCCGGCAGTGATAATCTCACTGCTAATTGTTAGATGCATCTCTGGGTCCGTTCAGATGGACCTAGAGACGCATCAGAAAAGCGTATGTTCACATGGAGGCAAGACGCCGTGTGAACAAGCCCTTATCTATATTCTGTGTTGTTTGGGGGCCCAGTTCACAGCTCTGCCCAGGGGCCCATAATGCTGTTAAGACGGCTCTGGGTGGAACATGAACATGTGGGTGCGAAGGGGGAGGGCTTGAATCCGCAAACCATGGAGAAAAGCTGTCTCTCTGCGTGACAAAAAAAAGATCATATACTGGTCTGGAAATCTGACCGGTATTTGGTCTTTGCCATGTAAATGCACCTTTACTGTCCCCAGTACTTGGTGCTACTCCCAGTGATAGGAGTAGTGCTGCGCTATTCTCACCCAATACAATAAGTTTGAGGTAATGGCAGCGGCTGACCCAGGTCAATTTATCCTGTCCTGCTACAGCTGCTTCTCACCAAGGCATTTCTCTGCAGAGAAGTTCAGGCTGTGCTGTTAACACTGCTGCACCAAAGCGGCCGAAGGACACTTGTGGATTATGAGCACAAGTTTAGCAATAATGCGTGGTTTGAAGAACATGCACCAGTAACTGTAGCCGGAGCCCTCAGTGACCAGGTAATTGTGACGGATCCTGCAGTGTCCCACAGGAACAGGACCAACCTAGGGTAGTGGCGCTTGCGATGTCCCTATGGAGCGACTTTATTATGAGGTGTGACTCAGTGTGTTACGTCAGCACACTCAGTCACACCCCATAAGTCCGTTCATATCTAGGAGACAGATCATTGCAATTCTGGAATTGGCTGTATATAACCTTTTCTGCAGATTTTAGTGTAGATCATAGCAAGTCTGGCATTGGTTGTGCATAACTTTTCTGTGGATTGCACTGCAGATTTTGCCTTCTCCCACTGAAGTGCAGAAAAATCCATTGTAAATTCTACAGTTAAATCACAGACTGGTGTGGATTTACTGTAAAAATACTGCAGAATTTATTATTTGTTTTTTTTTGCAGAAAATCTGCAGTGGATCTGTCCTGTTTTGCTGGTCTTGCACAATGTTTTTTGATGCATATTTTGCAGTGCTGATTGTAAGGGTATGTTCACATGATATACTGTGGCACGTACAGTACGCGACGCAGTACGTCGCGTGTTTCGGGAGCTTGCGCTAATATGCACGCACTCCCGCAGCGCGGGGTGGGAGGGTACTCCGCCAGGCCCATTGACATGCATTACTCGAGGCGCGTATTCGCCGCAAATACTTGACATGTCACTTATCTCCCCGCGCGTACAATATAATTGTATTGTACGAGTGGGGCGAGGAGGTGTAATCCATAGTTCTCTATGAGAGCTATGGATTACCGTAATTATGGGGGCACATTTCCCTGCGTATTAACCGCAGTACGCCGTGAAATACGCAGCGAAATGTGCTTCAAAATAAGCCGGATGAACTTACCCTAAGGCAAAAGAAGAAGTACAAGCATGTTCATTATACTTTTTTTCTATTGTTCTCCTTCCTGGTTTTGGCTTTCATTCAGCGCCAATAAACACTGATGGAGACGTGTATGATTTTTGGCACCCAGGCACCATTTTTTTGCGCACATTTGTAGCGCAGAATGGGCCTGAATCTGTGAACCTGTTCTACTGCGGGTCATACATTTAGCACTTCTTGGAGAAAAATACACACGAGCAGGATATCACTGCTCTGAGCAAAAATTATATGTTAATAGCAGCTAGAATACATTGGTAACGTAGCACAGTATTAGCTTCTGGTGGCGCACTGTTACAATGCCAGGTATGAAAAAAACACTACAACTGATGCTGCAGCAACACTGCTGTAGTTTTGCGACATGTGAAGGTTGGCCATATAGGCTTATTTTTGTGAAAATCATAAATCATCAAATCATCTATGAAGTAAGAACAAATCATCACTAAACTTAATAAAAATCGTCTGTTACCATTATAACATAATAAATAATGTAGTTAGAAACCACACATATCCATTAGGGAGATGTCATACATTTGCTACATTGTCGTGCATAAAAGCTACGCACTACTGTAAAAATAAATGAGTATCTCAGCCAATAAATGAATTTAAATTGCACCAAATCTGAAACAGGCAGTAACTCTTTGATGCTCATTGGCTGGATTAATAGCTGTTGAGTCTGAAAATAAACTATGTAGACATCTGCTTAGGAGGCTCTATTTGGGAATAATAGAACAAATTGTAGCTGTGTAGAAAGGCAGACACTGCAGTGGTACCTAAGGGACTCCACTGTAAGCCAGTTAGGCCAGTCAGTGCCATTGATGTCCATTGTGTGATGGATACTTTGCTCCTATGACAGAAGAGATGTGAACCTAAACCATTTTCAAGGAACCATTCGGAGCCTTCACTTCCAAAGGGTGATGTTAGATGGTGTCATTTGACCACTGCAGCCACTCAGTGGCTGCTGTGCCTCAACTGACTGCCAGGAGCTGGAAGACAATAGAAAACCTGTGGAGAAGACTATCATTGGAATGAAATTTGCTTTTTTTTCTATAGAAGCAGCAGCAGACCTGTACTTAAAAAAGGAGAGGTGGACAACCCCTTTAACTTGATAATCCAGAGGAGAAGAAAATCGCTTCCTTAAAATAAGAATCTTCACATTCAGTATATGGACTCTTGCATACGGCAGAGCAGTTAGCACACAACCTGTTCAGGCTGAGGCAGACTCCATGTGTTGGAGCTGGGCAAAATGGCACAAAAAAATCTCATTTTTTTGTCATTATGGATAATTGTCACGTAAGGACAGGCCAGTAGGTACCGATTGATCGCCAGGTACTTGTGGATCCTCTGGGCCTCGGCGAGTGTAGATGGTGGTATAGCGGACGATACCAGGGAGCAGAGTCTAAGGGGCTCCCAGTCTTCACTGGAGCACGCCACAAGGCCAGAACGGACTTCGCTTCAGGAAACCCCAGGTCGCTACCCCTCGCTACTTGCGGTGGCAGCCAAAGTGCAGGTGTCGGAGTTCAGGCAGATACAGCAACAGAAGCAGGAACACAGGGAACAGACTGACATGAGGCTAAATAGGTATCAGACTGACAGGCAAGACGGCAGGACAAAGCAGTATAAACAGGTATCAGGATTGTAGATAACAGAAGAAACAGGAACATAGGTAACAGACATGCAGGACAGCAGGAACAGACAGACATAACAACAGGTAACAGCATGAAGCAGTGATCAGGAGCTCAAGTGGAAAATCATGAACTGACCAGGAACAGAGACAGGAAGTTCCTTATATGCCAGGAAGTCGTAGGTCATTAGACAGATTTGAGATTCTTAGTTAGCATGTTTTTGGCCAAAAAATGCTCAAGCCACCCCCGGCTTACAACGGGATCTCAGTTGGGTGGTCCTACTCTATCTTATCTCTCACTAGGGTCAACTTCAGACCTCTCACTGTGCCAAACGGCCTCCAAAATGCAGAGAGAAAAATAAAAAAGCACCTACCTTACAAAGCATAGTGCATTGATATAACAGCCTGTGGAGGTGGGCGTGGTGCAGCAAACCAAGATGGAGGTAACCATTCTCTCTATATAGTTAAAAGCAATATGTGCCAAATACAACGTATAGTTCTGCACAGAAAAACATTTCTGAAAAAAACAATGCAAACCTGGGTGCCACTGGCATGGCTGCGGCACATAAATATATGTACACAGTCCAATACCAGTGGCACGCCACTGCTAAAAGGGCGAAAAACACATGGAAATCTCCAAAGAAGCATTTTATGCTATCTACAATATATGAAAAAAAAAGGAAAGGAAAGAAGAACGGACACGGCCATGTCCACAGTCCACAATGGGTACCACAGCATGGACCGTGACAATAATCCTTGATTTTAATCAAACTGTTCATATTTTTGCAGAATTCAGTCAAGTTTTTGTCTTAACACATACTGATTTTACCTATTGATTTTGTTTCCTAGATTGAAAAGGTTAAGAACCAGATAACCTTTTGAGTGGAAAAATAGTGACTTTACTTGGAACTTCCATTCATTTCAATGGGAGAGTGCCAACCATTCTCTCTGTTCAAAATAGAGAGGTTTCGGAGGTTGTTCTCAAGATAAGTGTAGTAGTCAGAGGTGGACCTGCACCTATAGGATGCTGATGGCATATCTTATTTATCACCATTTTCTGTCACCAATAACTGTTTTATTTTTGCACCTACAGACTTGTGTGATGGCATCTTTTTTGTGGGGTGAGTGTACTTTTTATTGGTACTACTTTTGATACACACAACATATTTGATCATTTTTTATTTTATAATTTTTTTGGAGAAGCAGCAACCAAAAAACCTGAATTTTGGAAGTTTTGGTAGTTGGTCTTTTTTAAGGCGTACATCATTTAGGATAAATAAAATTATATTTTAGTAGATTAGATTATTACAGATAAAGCAATGCCAAATATGTTTTATTTTTTTACTTGGAAAATGGGGTGTATTTTTGTATTTATTTATATATTTTATACTTTATCTTTTAGTCATCATAGGGTCCATAAGTGGGTGTGATCACTTGTAAACTAAACTACAATACATTAGCATTGTTGAATTATATACTATTATCACTACCCTATTAAATCCTGCCAAAGTTAGGCTGCATAAAGTTCGGCAAGATGGCATGCCGGGGGAACTTTATTGGGGTTCTGTCTTCCATGACAACTGGGTGGCTCAAAAGGGCGGGGGTGGGGGAGCAGACATATGATGGAGAGGAGGGTCCCTTTAATGTGCGCCTACAACTTTATTAGGTGCTGGATAATTACTCATCCAACCAACAGCTAATCGCTTCCTCCCCACCTCCCCCAATACACTTGCATATTTAGCTGTGTATAAATGTGTTTTCAATGCAGAGAGAGGAGTAAGCTATTCCCAGACACCTCTGGTGTTGCCTTATCTTCAGGGAGAACAAAATGATTAGGTGACATACATGCCCAGAAAATAGTTACCTAGTCCCACTGAAATTAACAGCTTTAGACAACTTTTGTCTAATGTTTATGGGGGCCTTTATCTAGAGCAAATCCAGTTGAGTTGTAGTCACAATGATCCAATATCTTGTCAAGATATTTAACATATCAAAATGCAGATTTTTGATTGAGTGACCAAGGCTGACATGTATGAATGGGGCTGCACCAGATATCTGGCGTCTTTTCAGCCCGATATGCAGCGCAGCCCCGTTCGCTACATTTTCAAAAGACCCGTACGCCAATATCAGGTGCATTACAAAGTACAAGCGGCACTTTGTAATGCACCTGATTTTGGGGGGCGTGCGGGAGGCGGGGCGCACAAGAACCGTTCAAAGCTATAGGTTTATAGCTTCGCTACGGCATTTCTAGGCGCATTACTGCTGGAACAGGTATACCACTTACAAAGTGGTTTACCTGAGCCAGAAATGTCACCCTTGCGCTAGAATATGCCTTATTTATGATCCGCTGTAGAGCGGGTTCATAATCAGGCGCATTCTAGACTAAAATTATGCGCATGAAATTTGGCATTCAAACGTCAAATTTCATACACGTGGCTCCAAATGTTTTTTTAGGCTTAAGCCCTGTTCTATTTATGTTTATGGGTATACTAATTATAATGGAACAGGTAAAATATGTAATAGGTAAATCAAAAGTAACATTAAAAAAGGTTGTATATTTGAAATGTTACAGTGCATCAACTCTAAGCGGTTCACACGCTTATTCCGACGGATTGTGAGCCGTTGAGCTCACAAATCGGCGTGAATACGGGCGGACGGTGGGCGGGGCCGGAGCGCCGGGGGCCCGCTCCCGGCCCAAGACAATGCATTACTACGGCGCGTACGCCCGTAAATGTGCATGTCACTTCTCCCCCACGGCGGATTCGCCGAGCGGGGGAGCGGCGGATTCCACTGTTCTCTATGAGAGCAGTGATTACCGTAATGGCCGCGATTGCGCGTACTGCAGCGCAAATCCGGGCGGATACGGCGCCAATCCGCGCAAAATAAGCCGTGGAACGAGCTTAATATCAAGTTGAGTTCAGGGGTTGGAATTGTTGATTCTCTAACATAAAGCAGTTTCCCCAAGACGAAACTAAATCTACAATCTAACGACAGAGAAATGAAAGTGTGTTTCCACTGAACAAAAAAGGTGGTGTGAGATTTGTCCCATGTAGTAACAGAGGAAGAAACTTACTTTAGTTTGTCATAGTGGTGTGATGAAAGATAATGTGGCGTGATGATAGGACGATGATACCCAAAGCTC
This sequence comes from Phyllomedusa bahiana, assembly GCA_025379985.1. Lineage (NCBI taxonomy): Eukaryota > Metazoa > Chordata > Amphibia > Anura > Hylidae > Phyllomedusa > Phyllomedusa bahiana. The sequence continues at coordinate 18,713 of JAODAL010021354.1, read as the reverse complement.
CTTTTCAGAGAACAAGGGAATCTCCCAGCATTTGCCTTCTGTTCTTCCAGCCCACACACACTCCTCCCAAGTTTAGTATTTCATAAACTACAGTGGAATGTGAAAACATTAACTCTTGCCATAATGTAAAAGTAACAAACTAAAAAAAGACTTTATAAAGTACACATTCTAAAAATAAACATGCGATAATACAAACAGAATATTTCTTAGGATATGTTAACACAATGTAATTGAGGAGCGCATTTTGGCACGTAATTGCGGAGCGCATTTTGGCGCGTAATTGCAATTCAAAGAAATGCGCCCTGCAATTATGGTAATTCATAACTCTCATGGAGAGCAATAAGTTACGCACATTTTTCCCAATGCGTATTGAACACCGGGGGAAAGAAGCGACCTGTTACTTCTTCCCGGCGTTTATGTGTCGGGGGATAAAAGAAGTCTAAAGGGCTGGCCCCCCTGCACTTTAGAACTACGCGTGGGCCACATGTATGAAAACTGTCAAGGTCTAAGACTTTATTTGTTGCCCACAGCAACCAATCAGAACTACCACAAAGCCAAGACATATATGATTAAGGAAGGTTCTACTTCCGAAACGCGTTAGCGTATTATCGTGTTATTTGTCTTGTTACTTCAATTATGGATATACATATTTTAACTGCATGGAATAAAGTTTTGAACAATTTTTAACCCAAATACCCTGGATTGTTGCTGGATATATGTCTTGGCTTTGTGGATACCATTAGAGGCGGCTTTACCTCTCAGTGCACTGCAGTGGTACATTTCATACTCAAGGTGAGCTGACCTTTTCAAATATTTTGGAGACTAATCAGAACTACCCATTCATTTCATATAGTGCTTTGAAAAAAATGAAAGGGCATCTCTGATTGGTTGCTATGGTCAGACAGACTTAGACAGTTTTCATACATGTTCTCCATACTGTTATATGGTGATTGGTTTAGAGTGCCAGAGCTGCTTTGTAGTCCCAGTCCAGCCTTAACTTTGATGTCCCAGTCCATCTCCGGCTACAGCCAGTTTAAAAGACACATTACATCCCACCTGTTATACACGTGTTTTTTTCAGTGTGTGAGGACATGTTTATTGTTGCATTTTTTTAATGGTACAATATAACATCACTGTACCATATAATGGCACCATAAATAACATGTATTCTACAAAACTTTTTAAAAACTTCATTTCTTCATAGGCAATGCTTCCTTTAGACAAAAGCGCAGTATATACAAAAAATCTGTAAAAATACCTTAATTCCACGATGTTCATACATGTAGTAGCAAGGAGTAACTCGGACAATCGGCTGTAACACACACGGGTGCAACGTTTCGAGGGTAAACCACGCCCCCTTTGTCAAGCTTGATAAAGCTTGATCTGGTCAGATGAGACCTAAATTCTAGTTTTTGGCCTAAATGCCAAAACTCTATGGGCGACATGTATGAACGGAGCTGCACCATTTTTTGGCATGCTTTAAGTCAAAGTGTCATAACTTTGCTCTATAGAGAGACACAAGACTATTGAATGGGCCAAAGATGCGCAGGAGGTGGGGAGAGAGGTGTCGCATCATAATCGTACGATGCGGCAGAAGTGCGGCAAAGTTTGGCGCAAAACTGTAGTACAAATCCATACCGGTTTCAAGGTGGCATTGCTGAGACAAATTTTGGTGCATAGATTGTGAGACACTTTTATACATACTGTCATATTGTACACTATTTAAAACTGAGGTAGAACTTGCGAGTCGGCGCCAGATTCATACATGTCATCCTATGTGTGGAGGAAAGACAACGCTGCACATCACTGTGAATACACCATCCCCATCATGAAGCATGGTGGTGCCAGCATCATACTGTGGGAGAGCTCTGCTTCAGCAGAGACCTGGAAGCTGGTTTTAATTTATGGGAAGATGGATAGAACCAAATGCAGAAAAACCTGTTAGAGGCTGCAAAAGACTTGAGACCGCGGTGTAGGTTCAACTTCCAGCAGGACAACGACCCTAAGGGCTAGTTCACACGGCTGATTGCCGGCGTAATTGCGGCGACGGATTTCGCCCCGCAATTACGCCGGCTGCCGTGCAGCGGGGACGGGGGGCCGGCAGCTCGCCGGCCCCATAGACATTCATTATTCACGGCGCGTACACGCCGTAAACAATGTGCATGTCACTTTCTCCCCTCTCGGCAGATTCGCCTAGCGGGGAGAGGAGACTTAATCTATAGTTCTCCATGAGAACTGTGGATTACCGTAATGACTGGGACTGATTTCAGCCGTATTGGAGCGCAAATACGGCGCGCAGTACGGCTGAAATCAGTCCCAAAATAAGCCATGTGAACGAGCCCTAAACATACAGCCAAAGCTACAATGGAATAGTTTATATCAAAGCAAATGTGTTAAAATGGCACAGACATAGTCCAGACCTAAATACCATTGAGAATCTGTGCCAGGACTTTAAAATTGCTGTTCACTAATGCTCGTCAACCAATCTGACTGGGCTATTTTGCCAAGAGGAATGCAAAGAAGACTTGCAGCTGTCATTGCAGTTAAAGGTGGTCCAACAAAGTATTGACTCCGGGGGGCTGAATACATATGCACGCCACACTTTTCAGTTTTTTAATTTGCAAAAATTTGGAAAAGCATATAGCATTTTCTTTAGACTTCACAAATACTTGCTACTTTGTGTTGCTCTATCACATGAAATACCTACAAAATACAGTACATGTAACTTTTTGTCTGTAAGGTTTAAAAATGAGGAACAGTTCCAGGGGTATGAATATTTTTCCAACCCATTTTTTATGCATGTCAGATGATGGGAAGCTGTTAAAAGTTATGCCATATACCAATTCTTTTCTTCTTATCTGTTTATATGTACTGACTGTAGATTCATAAAATGTTGTTTTCTATTTATGGTTTGGGGGCATTCACTTTGCTTGAGCTACTTCTAACAACATTAGAGTTTTACTGCAGATACGTGTACCATTGGAAACCAACAGAGGTGAGTCATTGACTTTGTCAGAATGTTTGAGGCATGATAAAAGGGGAAGAAGGGGAGCTGTGACCTGTTAACTTTCTTTGTAATCCTGCTTATGATGATAATAAAGAGACTTTTGAAAACTGACCTCTACAGAACAGAAAGTATCAATTAGTTACTAGGCTTAAAAGGGTTTTGCCACGATCTCATTTCATACCTCCTATATCCAGTTCTTCAGCTCTGTGTGCTCAGAAGGGGGCGTGTGTTTTTCTGTATGAATTGCATATCATGTGACCCAGCAGGATGACATCACCATGCCTTTCCTCTCTGTAGTCAAAGAAAGGTCTGTTTATGTAAAGCATTGTGAGTAACTGAGAGGTAAAGTTTTTGCCTCCAGGCACAAGGGTCCAAGGTTCAAATCCCTGCAGGAACCAAACCTGTGTTTTTTTCTCTCTATCAATGCACATACTTCATTGAGGTTTCTTTTTTATTTATTTGCACTGTTTGACTAATTACTAAGGAGTACAGAGGACGGGAGTAGAATGACAGCACCTGGGGTTTGAACACTCAGTAGCTGCCTGAGAGGAGAAGTAATGTCTGAGTATGTCTGACCAGGACTGAGGAGATCTAATCCATGGTTGTATCCCCTGGAGATGAGCTGTAAACAATGGATCACTAAAGGAGCAGCTAAATCAAAAACGGTGCAGAATTTTTAATAATAATGAATGGTGAAAATTTTTTGGTTATTTTATTTGCAAGCTTCCCACATCAATTTTGCTTCGTGGCAAAACCCCTTTAAGGCCAGAAAGTAAACGTCATAACATTAGGATTTTTTTTTTAATTTAGAGAGTGACATGGAAAATGTTAAAGAAAACATGTTAAACATAAAAACTTGCAATAAACAACATATTATTTCCTGATGGCCTATTAAAGAGCCTTGAAATTTGACTAGGGATTTAAAGGGTTATTTTCATCACAATGATTAGCTTTAAAGTAAATAAAGACTATTACCAAATGCATTGCTTTTTCTGATTTTGCTTCCTATGTGAGTTGGAGCTGAGCTTTTCTCCTGCTTGTGTACTCAAGCTTCCCCAGGTTATGAACCATCTTTCACTTTCCCCTTATTACTCCAGCTGTCTGAACATGGTGCTATCACTCACTGCCTTTGGCGTGACTAGAAAAGCCTGGGCCCCATAGCAAACTTTTTGATGGGACACCCTGCCAGCCCCGACCACAAATATTTTCAGGTGCCTGTTAATAATAGTCATGCAGTTACTAGATAATACACGGAACAAAACCTCACCATATATATCACCATTATACTGCTACTAAACAAATCTCATTATACCAAGACCAGCTTTCCTTATAACAATATTACATAAGGACCTGATTATACCACCAGAACACGACCACAAATTACTTCCACACAGTGACTCAATAATACCACTACACTATTAGTTAATAAAGATCAGTATACAAAGACATATATTACCACCATACAGTGACCATATCATGGTAGGTACCATTGTACACAGGCAAAGCAAACAGTATATTACCCCTACACAGGGACCATATAGTGCTAAATTCCAGGGTACACAGGCCCTGCAGACTGTAAGGTACCCTACATACAATGACCATATAGTGGTAGTTACTAATTGTACACATGCTCTGCAGAGTGTATATTACTTCCATAAAGTAAATACATAGTGATAGACACTAGTGTACACAGGTGCTCTACAGACATATAAGTGATTACAGGGCAGCTACATTCAGTGACTCACAGGTGTCATCTCTGATGAGCCATTTACTCCCCTTTTCTTCTGCATCCGATTCAGCCCGCCATGATGACTTCTCCCAGCCACCACTCGTACCTGCAGAAGTTTCACATAAATATCTTAGAATCCTCACTTTTCCATCATCTCCCTCAGTGCCTCACCTCTGTACGAACTTCCCATGTGTGGGAAAGCAGGTACAGACCATATCTTAGAGGCATAGTTTCCTAGGTGGGTGGGGAGGAAAAGATGATTAACCCCCTGGAGATTGTGCTACAGCTATGGCCTGTACACCTCAGAATCCTATAACCAAGTATGTAGGACAAGGCCCTAGGTAGATAGGTAAACGGGAAAGGCCTCAGGTACTGTAGGTAGATAGGAAGGCCCTATTTAGGTAGATAGACCCCATTATATAAGTTGGTAGACCCTATGTAGGTAGGTTCAAGGTATTTAAGTTTGTAGGCCCCAGATAGGTTAGTAGTTAGGCCCAAGGTAGGTAGGTTGGAAGGCCCCAGTTAGGTATGTAGATAGATTGGGACTGGATATAGGTAGGTAGGTATGTAGGCCCCAAGTATTTTGGCCCCAGTTAGGTAGGACCCAATTAGTCAGGTAGAATGGCCCCAGGTAGATAAGGAGGTTCCAGTTAGGTAGGTAGGCGGACACGAGATAGGTAGGAGGTAGGTGGGCCTAGCTATTAGTTATAGGTGGGCCCGAAGTATGTAGATAGAAAAGAAAAAATAAATAAACTCACTTCTCTCCCCATTCACCGGACGCAAAGAGAGGCAGACCAGTTTCTCCCGGTGTAGGCGGCACAATGACGTGACAACATTGCACCGCCTACGTCAGCATTAGCAGTCAATGGCTGGCAGGCTTAAGGCCTTAGTTCTATTAGATGGAATAGTGGGTAGAGATCTGGTGGCAAACTGCTCCACTAAGATTTCGCAGTCTCGGGAATCGAGGACATTTGTCCTCAATTTCTGAGCCCTGCCTCTGAACACTATGAGCAGAGGGCCTTGGCAATCTGAGGCAGGATGCAGCAGCTGAGCCACATGTGGTGGTGGGCCCCATAGCAGCCACTACGACGGTAGTTCCGCCATTGCTCTCTGCTGTGTGTTATCACTAGCACTAGAGCTTGTTTACCTATCTTACTGACAAACTTTAAACTTTTAGAGCTCTGTAGCCTTCTGCTCTACTGTTTTAACCCTCCTATTAGTAATATCCCTCTAACATGCTCAGTTAGGAATAGCAGAGCTGATATGCCAATCACTGCAATAGAACTACTCACTGCCTAACAAGGAAGTGGAAGCCTGAAGCTGGCTTTTAAGAGCTGGCACTGTTAAATAGCTTGGTGAGAACACCCCTTCAAGCCAAGATACCATTTTGGTGGTCTCCACAGGGAGCAATATTATGCTCCAAGAGCACATGTGTTAAACTCAAGGCCCACATGCCGAATCTGGCCTGCCTTTTTAAATTTTAGGGGCCTCAAGAACAAAACAGTTAGCAGGAATGAACAAGGGGGGACACAAAAAGGCCCTGCTATCCACTTTTTTTAAAGAATGAGCAGTCCCCTTAAGTCCCAAATCACGGCAGTCAAAAAACTCGGGAGGATTTATTGTCTTATGTCAGGTCTTTTTAAACCCTTTTCCCTTTCAAAAATTTTTTATGCACCCCTGAGGAACCTCCTTTTGGGATTGCCGTGGGGGAAAATGCGTTAGGCGTGGGTTTGGGGAAACCACTGTCACCCTTGCTCCGGGTCACAGTGCCCCAAACCCAAACTATACATCTAAAAAATAAGGGTCTAAAATTTTTGGGCATATTATTTGGATCTTTGAAAAGGATATGAGTTGAGGCTGTAGAGGTAAAGGGGGAAATGCCGGCCTAATTAGGGTCACTTGTTGGGGTCATCCTAAAGGGAAGAGTAAAGTTTAATGGGTCGGGCTGGGCCCAACTGTCAGACCTTTCTATATCTTTTTAAGAGCTTAAGGAAGATTTTCTTTATACTGTATCGGCCTTCTAAAAAATACTGATTGGAACATTGGTGATCTTGTCTTTTTGTCAAAACTGTAGATTTCCACAGTATTTTTTTTTCCCCCTTGGGTTTGAGATGTAAAACAGTGTTTAAAAACTCATTCCCTTGTGGAAAAGGTGCCTGTAAATATTGGTCCTTTGGTTAAATAGATGAGAATTTTTTATTTTTTTTTTTTTGTTTATTCTAAATTCTGTGCGTGTTAAAATGCAGCTGTCACGTAGCATAGGTGTGCCACCATTTTGGGAAGGGGGTGCCAACTGTATTCCAAAAGTGGGACCCCTTATAGGGCCCTTTCATCAATTTACAGATGGTAAAAAACTTTGCCGCCTTATGGGACTCTCGAAGGCCCCCCCAAGGGCCCCTTTGGGGGAAAATAAATACTATTAGCCCTCATAAAAATAAATAGACACCCCTGCCCTGAGCTATATCAAAAGTTTCTATTAATACTCTATTTTTTTGGTGATGTGAACCTGTCTGACTATTGAAAAAAAAACTTATCCTAAAAAATTTTTTAAGTTAGGTAATTCTCATCGCACATGAACAGAAAACCAAAAAAAAAAGGGAGGCGTGTGAACTTTGTGAAATAAAAAATTTTAATTTTACTTCAAAATTTAAAAAATAGGGGTGAGCTTTAAAAATACATAAATAAAAAAACACACAAAATTTTCAATGAAAAAATGGGGGCATTAATAACTACAAATTTGACGAGCCCTGGGGGTCCCACACCGGTTAGATCGTTGAACTCCCCCGACAAGGGCGACCCTCCCAAAGGGGGCTTACCATGACTCAAGCTTCCCTTACGGGGTAATCATACAATGTCCCAACATTTTTCAAAACCCACCAAGTCCTTCAGGGACCCAATGAATTTGTATTAATCTAAAATGGAAAAAAAATTTCGAAAAATGGGGGAAAAACAAATGAATTTCCCCCCAAATTTACCTGCCCCATATTGATATCTTATGGGGGGGGGTTTAAATGATCAAATTGCTGCTGGGGTATAATCCATATCTTTTTTAAAAAGTGGTTTTCGTAATCAAATATCAATCACCCCCTAGCCATGGGGGATAAAATCCCCAACAGCAAAGCACTGTCATAAAAAAGGATAGTCTGTACTTCAACACAAAAAATGCAAAAAAATTCATAGAGGTTTGGGCTCAAAGAAAAAGGAAGGGCTATGGTGTGCCGCCGTTTGTTAAATGCACAAGCAGCCCTAAATGTGACGGAAGGCGGATGTACCTAGCCGTCGCCGTGCAACCCGGTAATGCTGGCCCGTCTTCAGTCACTTCGCCCTCATGGGCCCGAAGTAGGGCATAATATCCCACTGAGCTGCTGGAATTTTGACGCGTAGGCAGACCACTTTCTCCCACCGTTGCGACAAGGAACGGTAAACATTGCACCCTAGTAGCATTAGCAGCAATCATAGGGCTCAAGGCCTAGTTTATAGATGGAATAGTGGGTAGATGTCAGGCAAATCTCATAGTTTGCCAGTTCGGGATCGGGACAATTGTCCTCAATTCTGAGCCCTGCCACTGAAACTATGAGCAAGGGCCTGGCAATGAGGCAGAGATGCAGAGCTGAGCACATGTGCGGTGCCCCATAGTCGCCACTACGAGTGTAGTTCCGCATTGCGCTCTGCGGTAGTATATCACTAGACACAAGCTGTATTACCTATTTACTACAAACTTTAACTTTTAGAGCTCGTAGCCTTCTGCTCTATGTTTAACCTCTATTAGTTATATCCCCAGACATGCTCAGTTAGGAATAGCAGAGCTGATATGCCATCACTGCAATAGAATACTCATGCCTAACAAGGAAGTGGAACTGAGTGCTTTTAAGAGCTGGCACTGTTAAAATAAGCTTGGTGAGACGACCCTCAGCAATGATACATTTGGTGTCTCACAGGGAGCATATTAGCTCCAAGAGCAATGTTTAAATTCAAGGCCCGATGCGAATCTGGTGCCTGTGTTAATTTATTCTGGTATCCAAAGAGCTTATACACAGTTAGCAGGAATGAACAAGGTCTGGACACAGAAGGACCTGCTATCCACTTTCTTTAAGAATGCAGCCAGTCACCTTATATGTGCCAAATCACAGGCAGTCAGATAAAGCTCAGGAGGATGTTATTGTCAGTTATGTCAGGTCTATTTGAACCTCTGCTGTTCTCTATTTTATGCTGACCCTGGGAACCTCAATTGGATTCCATAGGGAAAATGCTCAGGCCTTGGGATTGGGAACTCCTCGTCAACCCTTGCATCCAGGGTCAAGTCTTCACCAATATACATCTAAATAATAATTGGTCTGAATTTTGATCATTTATTTCGGATCTTTGAAAAGGATATGAGTTTGAGGTCATGTATGAGGTGAAGGGAAATGCCAGGGCCTAATTAGGGTCACTTGCTTGAGGTCATCCTAAAGGGAGAGAGTAGAAGTTAATAGTGGTCAGGGAAAGGGCAATAGTCAGCCTTTCTATATCTTTTTAGAGCTTTAAAGAAGATTTCTTTATACTGTATGGTTCTAAAATACGATGGAACTTGGTGGTTTGTCTTTTGTCAAACATGTGGATTTCTACATGTTATATTTTCTCCTGTAGGTTGATGTATGTGAACAGTGATTAAACTCATATCCTGTGGAAAAGGTGCACTGTAACATATTGGTCCTTTTGGTTAAATAGATGAGAAATTTATCTCTTTTTTTTATCTGTTATTCTAAATTCTGTGCAGTGATTAAATGCAGCTGTCACGTAGCATAGGTGATGCCATCATCACTTGGAATGGGTGCCAACTTGTATTCGCAACTGTGGGAGCACCTTCATACGGCTCCATTCATCAACTTACAGATGGTAGTAAAACTTTGCCAGCCTTATCTGGGCACTCTCGAAGGCCCTCCAATGGCCCTTTGAGGGTAATCATAATACTGATATAGCCCTCAGTGAAAATAAATATGACACGCCTGCCCTAGAGCTATATCTAAAAGTATTCGTATCTGAATACTCTACTTTTATTGGTGATGTGAAGCCTGTCTGACTATTGGACATTTACTACATTGTTAGTGCTCATTCACACTGTTGTATACTAGATTTGTATAACCTCATATTTTTATGTAGTAACAATATGTTCCTGCTCTCTTCCAATATGTATTATGTTCTAGCAAATCTGTATTGATAATGATTTTAGCATGTAGAAGTCATTAAGTAGAAATTAAAAACTCATGTTCTGTTTTGGCATAATTCATATGTGTGTGTTTGTTCAATTATTACATATCTATATCTGCAGTATTACCAATACAGCAGAAAAAATAGCTAATCATTTAACAAAAAAGGAACAAATACAGATGAAAATCAGGCAAATTATTACAAAATACAGAACAAAAATAGATACAATAGACAGGAAACCAAAAATGAAGCAATTGTAAAAAAAAAAAGAAAAAAAAAGAAAAAATCTGTATTGAGGTCTTAAGGTAGGACTGAATGAGGTCTTAAAGGGGATTTGCCACCAGACCAAGTACTGACCTCCGTTCAGTATGAGAGCAAGATGTCAACAAATCACGCTGAGTCATGAAGCTGCAGTGGAGAGAGGGGGAGGGGGGGGGGAGTGAGGAATCCAAAGGGAGCGTCTCAAAACTTAAGTGAACTAATAAACAGTACAACAGTGGATTCAATACAGCAAGACACAGCCTCAGACGGCACTGTCAGGAGAAACCTTATCTGCTAAGCAGCTTATGTAATGTAAACAAATCACGAGCTGACAGAGACGCACACAGACACACACAGCCAGAGCACAGAGCCTGCATAACGGATCCTGTGACATGTTCACTCAAATAATCAAACTATAACTTGTGAATTCTGTATACAAAAGAGAACACCTATTCTAAACAGCAGATTGAAAGCTTCTTCATCAGATAAAGCAGGGATCTAATAACACTACAGCTAGTTATTCTGTATACAAAAGAAATCATATTGCTGCCGTGCCTTAAAAGACCATTCATTCTGCCTGTCATCAGATAAGTGATTCACGCAAGCGCAGGTGACTAGGGGAAGCTTTGTGGTAACCAAGGGGGGTTGAGAAATGCTGTAGCTCTCAGAGTTTTCACTTTTTTTAATCACATATATGTAGAAAAGTGATTAAATACCCATTTTGGAGGTTCCCACGTCAACATTACATGGTGGCAAAACCCCTTTAAGGTAAGACAAAATCCTTACTAGAAAATATGAGTGATGGATGATAACTGGAAATCCCCTTCTAAACTGACTTTCTCAGTTATGTTATAGCTAAACTTTCTCCGTTATGACTTGTTTCAGTCTAAGTAAATCTGTGGCCTCAAAGACCTTTAGCATGGATCCTGCTTCTGCAATATGTTGAGTCATCTGAAGAATCAATGGAAAACATGCACTAGTCTGTTTTACGGTGCTGAGGTGGTAGACAGGAAATACTGCTGTGGGCATCTTTCCATTCTACAAAAAAGGAAATGATGTTTGGTTGTGGTTATACAACATTAATAGAAAACCAGATATGTTCCTTTGTCTATTCTACATACACAGACCTGCTATAACATTCAAACCTCTTGCCTAATATTTTTAGACATTAGTAGTAAGTCCTTTAAGGTGCACTGTAGGTGTACCATGGATAGACCACGTATAGAATTTTTCTTCTCTAGCACATAACAGACATGCTCAGTTAAAGTGACATCTTGGGAAGTAAGAGGCCAAATCAACTTTTTGAACTGAATTCCTAAGCAAGTTTTGTAGTGTAGCTATTCACAGCACCTTCTGAAGTAAGCCACTACCATTAGGGAATGCCACTGCCATAAAGGGGTGTACCTTTATATCTCCAGATATCTCCCCTCTCGCAATCTCCGCTCCTCACAGGACCTTCTTCTCTGCTCTCCTTTTATCAGCTCCTCACATAACCGTCTCCAAGACTTCTCCCGTGCTTCCCCCACGTTCTGGAACTCGCTGCCCCAACACATCAGACTCTCCTCCACCTTCCCCAGGCTCAAAAGCGGCCTGAAAACCCACCTCTTCAGGACTGCCTATAACCTACAATAACCTAGCAGCCACTGTGCCACCCAAAAAACATGTCTGTCTCTCTCCTCCTCCACTGTAGATTGTAAGCACTCGCAGGCAGGGCCCTCACTCCTTCTGTGCCAGTCGTAAGTCATTCACTGTTATCATTGTACGTGTTTGACATATGTCATGTATGTATGTAACCTCCCTTTTTGAATATACAGTGCCCTGGAATCAATGGCACTTTAAAATAAATAATAATAATAAAAAATACCTGATCTGCAACAATATTAAAGGTAAGCAATATGTATCAATGTAACTTCCACAGGACTCAAGATTTTGCAGCAGAAAACTGCCCATTGCATTACACTGCCTCTAATTCCCATAGTGCAGTCTGGTTACATCTCTTCCCCAGGTAAATCACACATACCCTGCCATCCACATGAAGTTAAAAAAGTGATAACATCACTTTCATTGCTCCATGTTCTGACAGCACTTTGTATTCTGATACCTGTATATCCTAGTAAACGTCCTTTTTCAGCGCTTACCGGTATCTCTTCTCTGGTTCCAGATTGGTTACCTGTCTTTCCTTTTGCACATAAATGAGCCTTTCACTCACACAATTCTGTCGCTGAGCTTTATAGGTTATTTGTCTTCTTGAACTTTTTTTTGTTAAATACTAATCACTGCATACCAGGAACATCCCACAAGACCTGCTGGTTTGGAAATGCTTTGATAAAGTAGAATTACAATTTGTCTCATGTCAAAATCCCTCTAATCCTTATACTTTTTTTTCCAAATTCCAATGCATTAACTTTGCAATCTAACTGTTCACTTTCTGCCAAATATATCCCATCCCTTGAAAGGTGGAATTGTCACTTTTTTGTCATAATTTTTGTTATTTACTTGACCCATTAGTGGTTTTAATCTTATAGAAAATAGGTTATATTATATGCTCTATACAAACTATCACATTAAAACCATTAAGAGTTATTGTGAATAATATTAGATAACATGATCTTGTTAAACTGCACCTGGCAGTATGGTAATATATTGACATGGCAGAAGGATGGAAAATGAGTGAACATAAGGATGTGAGTGATTTTGACCGGAATCAAAATTGTAATATCTAGTAACTATATCAGCGCACTACCAGAATGGCAGGTACTGCAGGTTGTTCCCTGTATGCAATGGTTAAAACCTGCCAAAATGATCCAGGGTGGACAACTGGTGAACCTCAACTGCATAAGAACATTCAAACTTATTCATGAAGACAATACTGGTTCTGAGCTAGAGTCAGAAGAGTCCACAGGCCTTATTGAAGTTGTGTCAACAAGTAAATAAGGGTGCATTTACATTTTATCAAACCGCACAAAGGAAAACCACATGTGTTTTTACAGTGATTTGCTGCGGTTTTGTGATGGTTTCATTGGTTACACTTTTTTTTTAAAGGTGACACACATTTTTTCTACATGTTTCACCTGTAAAAACCACATATCCAATGCAAAACCATGGTGGTAGAAACAAATCCAGTTTTTAGGTAAACTACATTAATAAAATTTGCACCTTTCGTGATAGGCTAATTCATAGCCTCAGGGCGACTCTAACCTGACTGTGGCTATGCAGCCTCATATCCAGCAAGAATAACTTTATATCCTAGCCAGCTTTAACTTTATCAATTTACACTATATTAGCGGTTATATGGCATTGCACTGGAGAGACTAGCCTTCTCAATACATTTTGGACATATTATGGTTGGTACTAACCACTGTATATCCGGAAAACCTTCATGATCTGCTGGTAGTGTCAGACTGGGAGGAGTTGAAATTTCGCCAACTATTATAGGCAGTTCGTGCCACACTTCTCAACAATGGTGGCACTCACCAAGAAGAATGGCAATCCAAAGCTATGGCCACCAGTGGCTGAAGAAGCCTTTTCTAGGCTGAAATCGGCATTTTCTTTCCTGGCTAGATATGGAGAAGCCATTTTTCTTAGAAGCCAATGCCTCTTCAGTTGGGTTCCTACTCAAAAAGGTCCCAAAGGCAAGACCCTCACGTGTGGCTTCTTTTCTAAAACTTTTTCCTCTGCAGAGAAGAATTACACCATCAGGGACCAGGAATTACTGGCCATCAAATTGGCTTTGGAAGAATGGCGCTATCTCCTTGAGGGGGGCTCATCACCCGGTCAATATCTACATCGACCACAAAAACCTCCTATACCTTCAGACAGCCCATCGTCTAAACCCACAACAAGCCCGGTAGTCCCCTTTCTTTTACCAGTTTGATTTAATAATTGATTTTCAGCCCTTCAGAGAAGAATGTCAAGGTGGATGCCGTTTCCATTGCCTTTGATGTGATAGGCGAAGAACCAGCAAACCTGCACATCTTTCTCCCTGAACGTCTGATCTCTGCTGCAGCTGTGGACCCCCAGTGTGTTCCTCCAGGCAAGACGTATGTGCACCCTTCGCTCTAGAAAAAGATGGGGACATTGCTCTTGAGTTGCTGGACATCCTGGAGATCCAAAAATCTTGTTCTCTAATATCTCGTTTTTATTGGTGGACTGATCTTTTTAAGGATGTTCTTGAGTTTGTTGAATCTTGTATTTTTTGTGCCCGTAACAAGTCACCTTGCCTCAAGCCAGCAGGTCTGCTACAGCCACTACCCATCCGGAATAGCCCATGGACCTACATAGCTATTGACTTTATCACTGATCTTCCTCCCTTCTACGGAAATACCATTGTCTGGGTAGTTACTGACCGGTTCTCAAAAATGTCTCACTTTGTTCTTCTGCCAGGTCTACCCTCAGCTCCACGCCTTGCCAGCCTCTTCTTCTAACACTTCTTCATCTGCATGGACTTCCTCGTCATATTGTCTCGGACCGGGGGTCCCAATTCATTTCGAGGTTCTGGTGCCCTCTGCTCTCAGCTACAGGTGAAGTTGGACGTTTTTTTGGCTTACCATCCATCTGACAAATGGGCAAGTAAAGAAGGTCAATCAGGTCCTGGGCAACTACTTGTGCCACTTCGTTTCTACGTGTCAAGACGACTGGACCAACCTGTTACCATGGGCAGAGTTCTCATACAATTTTTTGGATTTGGAGTCTGCTGGCACCTCTCCCTTTTATATGGTCTATGGACAGCATCCCCATCCACCACTCTCCCTCTCGGTGCCTTCTGAGGTTCCAGCCATGGAGGACCTGGTCCGGGACCTAACGACAATCTGGGATTAGACACTCCAGTCCCTGCAATGGCTATCTGTTCGTATGAAGGCCCAAACAGACAAAAAGAGGAGACCTTCCCTGATCTGTGCTCCTGGAGACAAAGTGTGCTTGTTGGTCAGATTCATTCAGCTCAAGATCCCCAGTTACAAACTGGTTCTCGCTTCCTGGGAACATTCGAGGTTTTAAAACGAATCATCCCAGTGACCTATAAGCTCCATCTTCCACCCACAATATGTGTCCTGAACTCCTTCCACGTCTCCTTGCTGAAACTACTTGTCCTGAATTGTTTCTCCTGGAAGGTCTCCCTTTCTGCTCCTGGAGCCAATGCCACCAACGTCTTTACTATAAAGGAGATTCTGGCCATGAAGATGATCATGGGGAAGTGACATTTCCTCATTGACTGGAAGGGCTTCAGGCCAGAAGAAAGGTCCTGGGAGACGGAAGACAACATTCTGGACCGTAAGGTACTACAGAGATTCCTCCATGCCAGAGAGAGGCGGAGGCCAAAGGGGGTGGGGGGGTACTGTCACAGATGCTCCTGCAACCCTCCCACCCGTGTCTTGCTGGTGAGTGGCGCCGCGACCCACATGGTGGGTCACAGCCCTGCTCGCTCCTCTGCGCTATCCCGCTGCTACTCGCCTGCCTGCACTCCAGCCGATGTCTTTGACTCCTGGGGAGTGCGTCCCCACTCCCTAGGGCACGCGCACACCGTCTCTGTTAAATTTAATGGGCCAGAACACCGGTGATGTTGTTCCGTTGCTATACCATGTACCTACCAGTTGCCTCTGTCCCTCAACCACGAGCCATTGCCGTCTGTCCTGACCTTCCTGCTTGTCCCTGACTTCAAGTTGTCTAGCAATTATGTACCTCGCTACACCTCAGCTGCCACTGCAAGACAGTCACATGAGTGTTAGCAACCTGGTAGGACTTCCGCCGCAGCAAGCCCAACCTGCCTTGCAGTGGGCGCTGGTAAACACCACTTGCGGTGGTCTAGGGTATCCACTTCTCCAGCCATTATCCCAATGTTGACACAGACAACACCCTCCAAGGCAAGATTTAGACAGTTTTGTGCTTTGCGACAGAGCACATTGCTATCATAATATCTATGAAAAGACAATAAACAACAAAATCGAGACAATTAAAACCTATAGAAGTGTCGGTCTGTCTCAGAGAAATTGCGAAGATAGGCAAGGTGGCAGTCATTACAGTTTCCTATGAAATTAAAAGGCACTTAGAAACTAGAGGAAACCGAAAAGGGAGGCTTGGCAAAACAAATACCATTTTAAAATCAAATGAGACATTTTTGACATCTTGCATGATCGGCATCTCATGGCTCAAAATCTTTAATCACAGCCTAATGCAGCCAAAGGTAAACAAGTTTTTATTTAAACTGTTTGGAAAAGACCACAGGTATGTTTGACAAGTTGAGTATCAGTAACTAAGCCACTTCTAAGATTGCAAAATTAAAAAAAAAAAAAATAATAAAATTCGCCTGGACTAAGCAGCACCTCCAGTGGACTTCTGTAGATTGAAGAAAGTCTTATGGACTGATTAAACAAAATTTGACATCTCTGGGACATCACACCGTTTTTTTGTACATTGTCGAGTAGGTAAAAGGATGGTTTCTCAGTGTGTGACACCAACTGTTAAACATGGAAGAGGAAGTGTGATGGTCTGGTGCTCTTTTGCTAGATGCAGAGTGGCAACTTGCACAGGGTGACTGGCAAACGACTAAAAAGTGCTGCCACAGCAAGATAAAAACCAAAACCATACTTTTCTGTCAGAACTACCTCAGAAGACAAAAAGAAGCCAATAGACTTATAAGAATGAAATGGGCTGCACAATCTCCAGATTTAAACCTCATTGAGCTTGTTTGGGATGAAAATTATAGAATGGTTAAAACACAGCAACCTACAAGTGCAGCACATTTGTGGCAACTTCTGCAACAACGTTGGGAGGAAATTTATGAACAATATCTGAATGCAGTTGTTGAAAGCATCCCTCAATTATGTAAAGCTGTTATCCCAGCTAGAGGTGGCTACTTTAAGGAGTCAACAATATAAATTTCATTTGCTCAAAGTTAATCCATTATTTTTATTCATATTAACTTATTTATTTCTTCTTATCTTTCATTTAAAACGATATTTGAGACATTAAACTGTGTAAATATCAATAAAAAGTTTAAAAAGTGAGGTGTTTTAAAACTTTTGACCAGTAGTTCATATACAATGTGTAACATTTTCTATCAAAAAGGGACTTCATTGCACAGAAATAAAATAGAAATTTTTTATTATGACCTCTAGGAGTTTCCTGCATAGACTAGCAACCATTTTAAAAGCCTCCGCTATTGCTTTAAAGTAATCATCCATGAAAAACAAGTCCGTAGACAAAACATGGACAGGCCTAATGTCTCTTGGATCCACGGTAGGCCTGAGATTATGTAACATTTTCTATCATAAATAAGTTTATTACACAGAAATAAAATGAACAAACAAAAAGCAAACAGTCCATAAAGAAAACATAAAATAATAGGGTGGATCCAAGGGGGACAAAAAAGCAAATAAGCGTATAATAAATATAAGAGTTCAGCATACTGAAAACAAAAAAGAAGTACAGACAAAAGGACACAGAATGAAAGTCCAGGTGGCCAGAGATCTAAGCAGGAACAAGAGGCCAATGAACCAAGTGAAACAAAATCTCAGGCCCGTGGAAAAGAAAAGCCTGGACTTTATAGTTCCCCTCATCAGGGTGAAGCAGAGAAGCTGTGTTAGTTGAAGCCAAGTGCTTAAGGATGCTTTCACACGCAGCTGCATTTTTGGTGCATTTTCGGATGCGTTTTTGTGCAGAAATGTACAGTATTAATTGCTGTTCCTTTCTGCACAAAAAGCGCATGCGAAAAACGTGTCAAAAACGTATAAAAATTTACCTACGTTTTTTATGCATTTTTTGGATGCGTGTTTTGTGCAGAAAGGCACAGTAATTAATACTGTACATTTCTGCACAAAAATGAATCCAAAAACGCACTGTGTGAAAGCATCCTAACTGTTACCCTGCTTGAAGGCACATTAATCGCTTGACTATTAACAGCACAGCTGCTGCCAGGGTCATATAGTAAGGTGCAAGATCATGACACACTGTTAACATTAAAACCATTGACAGGAAAAGTGAATAACATTATTTTGTTGCAATAGCTGCAAAAAAAATTGGGCAATTTAGCAACTTTGATGAGCCAGATTGTTATGGTTAGATGACTAGATCACAGCATCTCCAGGCAGGTCTTTCTTTGCATGCATTAGTTAGTAACTTTCAAAAGTTGTCCAAGGAAGGCCAACTATTGAATTTTTGACAAAATCATGGGCACCCAATGCTAATTTATATGAGTAGGGAACAAAAGCTAGCCTGTCTGATCCAATCTCAGAAGGGGTATGGTAGCACATTTTTTGGTTTCAAAAATTGTCACTTACTTTGATAGAAAAATGTCACAAAAGCACATTAATAGGGCAAGTGATCACTTGAGTAGTAACAATGAGCAGTGTATGAAGGTGGCCTGGTCTAATGAATCATGTCTTTTTTATTTCATGTAGTCAGTTGGGTGCCGGTACATCATTTACCTTAGTAAGTACCAACACTAAGAGGTGTGATTATGTTCTTTTAGAAGATTTGGAAATATAGTTGCTTGCAAAGGGTTATGTTCTTTGACTAATAGTGGACATTTATGGA
>JAODAL010021353.1:0-67263 GCA_025379985.1 Phyllomedusa bahiana | reverse complement strand
GTGACACATGCCGTAATTGGGGGCGAATCCGTCCCCAATTACCCCGTAAACCCGGGTGTGAACATACCCTTATTTAGACATTTTTTCAAAAATGGGGCCCTCTGTAAATGAACCCAAAAGTGCATCTTACGACATAGGACAAAATACTCGTCAGATTTTGTATCCTAAAACCTCGTTGTTCGAGCATTTGAACGTTTTTCACAAAACCCAAAGGGTTTTTTAAACTGGGGTTTTTTTGGGGTTTTTTGGTACGATTTTCAGATAAATTTTTTTCCTCTTGCATCATACAGCGTCCAAAAACTTAATTGTGCTCTATGATGCAAAGGCGATTGAAAAAGCTTTTTAGTAGTCCTTCATGCCGTCTCTTTGACTTCAGTAGTAAATTTTCCGTAGTTTTCTGAGGGAAATCCAATGGAACAATGAGAATGCTCCAGTTTTTTTTTAAATAACAGTGGTTTTGAAATCTGAATTCCGGTAAGATGTGTAGACATACCAAATTTCTTTTGGGGGTCTAGGGGGGTTTTTTTTTGGCCCGTTTTCCCCCCTTAACGCTTGGGGTATGAGTCGCCCGGGCCGCAAGGGGCTTTGCGGGGGATCGCCCCCCGGGACCACCCCGACAGCCCGGGTGTTACGGCTAATCCCCACAAACCCCCGGGGAAGAAAACGCGAGGGGGGTGGCCCCCCCCGCTGGCATGTTTAACCCATCAGACACGGGAAAAAAGATGGCCGCGGGTCTGAATGAAGGTCTTGGATATGCGCCGATCGACGAGGGCATGGTGGGGGGGGCCCCCCCGTCATTTTCCGGGCCCGTTTGCCCCATTCCGTCCGCAGACGGGGAATGGGGAAACCGCCATCTTTGTACCCCCTAATGCATTGCCTATCAAAGCATTAGGTTGTATTTAACAAAACGCGCATCTAGGGGGCAAGACCATAGGGGGACTAAATGTTTAAATTAAAAAAAAAAAAAAAAAGTTTTTTAAATACAAAAAAAAGTATTAAAAAGTTAAAAAACACCCCCCCTTTCCCATTTTAAAAAAAATCTTAAAAAAAAAAAAGTTACACTATTTGGTATCGCCGCGTCCGAAAAAGTCCCATCTAAAAAATAAAACATTTAACCCCTCCTGAAAAACCGGAGAAGAAAAAAAATTTAAAAAAGCCAAAAAATTGGTTTTTTGGTCATTTTACGTCACTCAAAAAGGAATAAAAATGATCAAAAAAATGCATGCATTCCAAACGCAGCGAAAAAAGTACACTTCAGCCCGCAAAAAATGCCCCCCTCACTGACGTCCGTAGGTGTTAGTACAAAAAAGTTATTGGTCGCACAAAATGGCGCCGTGGTGCAAATTTCAAATATAGAAAATGTTTGGAATTTTTTTATGATACCAAAACATAACGGAAACCCTGCATGTTTGGTATTGCCGGATGCGTAACAACCCGTAGAATACAGATAACATATTTTATTTACCCAAAGGATTGAACGGATAAAGCAAAAACCCCCGCAAACATGGCGAAAATAAAAATTTTTTCAAAATTTTGCCCCCACTTGGAATTTTTTTGCGGTTCCCCAGTATATTCTATAGTATAGGAATAACACCATTAGAAAGTAAAATCTTGTCCCGCAAAATAAAAAGCCCTCATGTGCCCTATGTAGGTGGAAAAAATAAAAAAGTTATGGCTTTCAGAAGGCGAGGAGGGAAAAACGAACGTGTCGCCAAAAAAAAAAACACCTGGTCCTTAAGGGGTTAAAATTCGATTCCGCTGCAAAAACAGACTAAATCCTTGCTGTTTAGACAGGCTCGTAGACTTCTGCTTTCTTATTTAGGCAATGGACTAAAGAAGTAGTACTAGTTCTGTTACCATGTGTTGCTATGGTAAAAAACTAATCCCGTTAGTAGCTATTAATGGGTTGTACTCTATATCAGTAGGGATATCCTAAAATAATTAAAGGCCCATTATTCATCTGGTAAACCTCCTGCCGTTCCAGCACCATTGCTTCCTGCCTGTCTGTGGTTACTGTACTGCTATTCTTATGTGCCAGATTACCTACATGAGCATTAATTACAGCTAGGGTTTCTTTGGTGATTGAAGGGTCTTTTGCTATTTTATGGCATTTTGTAACCTTCCAACTGGACATACTTCTTTTTTCATGGATGATCAATCGTGGTGTTTGATACTTATTTTATAATACAACTTGATACACTTCTCTTCAGTCAAATATTTGAAGTTCACTGCTGACTGAATTTATTTCATTCATAAAAGAGGTTGTGTCACAAAAGACTTATCACCTGTCCACAAGATAAATGTGTGATCATTAAAATGGGGACCCTCCGTACAGTGGCCAAACATATGCACTGCTGCTTCAAAACCTTAGGCTATGTTCATACGGCGTAATTGCAGGGCGTACGCCCCGCAATTACGCCGGGTGTTCGGGGGTTGCACTGATACGCGCATACTCCCGCGGTGCGGGTAGGTCGGCATTGACGGTCATTACTCACGACGCATATTCGCCGCAAGTAATTGACATGTCACTCATCTCCCCCGTGTACAGTACGATCGTATTGTACGAGCTGGGAGAGGAGGCGTAATCCATAGTTCTCTATGAGAACTGTCGAATTAGGTAATTTGGGCACACATCTCGCTCGTATTAGAGCACAAATACGACACGAAATGCGCACCGAAATTACCCCATGTGAACATAGCCTTAGGGACCCCCGAGATGGCTGAGTACAGTGCTAGAGCAGCAATATGCATGTTCAGCCACTCTTCCATTCAAAGACTTCATCGCTGCATCGGGACTCGGGAAGTTAGAGAGGGGTGTTTTCGTGATTGTGGGACCACCAAGGATTATACATCTATCCTATGGATAGATGATCATTTTTTTTTTCGTGGCACAACCACTTTATTTTAAAAACTGATTTGCGTTGTTTAACTAGTATCTTCTTTTGTAAAGGTCAACATCTCTCTTTTCCTATGGTGGCTGTGTGGGTGACAATCGGGCTGTGTGCTTGCCTCCTTGGTCTTCTAGTTGCTCTGGCATGTGTGTGCAGAAAACACCTGAAACAGACCTGTGAGGAGGAGCAGGAAGAAGCAGGTAACTAAAAGAAGTTATGGACTGCATTAAAGTACAGCTCTGTTAGCATGAAATATATTGATGCTATATGACCCTATTAAATATATGATAGGAGATTTAGCAAAACTGATGCAGAAGAAAAGTGGAGCCAATGGTATCCAATATGTTCTTTAATTTAAAAAAAAAAAAAAGTAAGCTGGTTTCTTTGGACAACACCCATTTTGCTTTGCCATAGTTTAGATAAACCAACCTGTCCAACTATTTGGTTGGTGATACTAAAAGAAACCTGTCATGAGGCAAACACTTAAATAAAAAACAAACATAATGCTTATGGCAAGGTGCTTTAGTATGTGCTAGTGCACTTTCTGAACTGTGTACAAAAGCACATTTATGTTAAGGGTATGTTCACACAGCGTAATTGTGGCATTTCGCCGCATATTTGCGATTTATATGTGGCGAAATGTGCATCGCAGTTACGGTAATTCATAGCTCTCATAGAGAACCATGGATTACGCCTCATCTCCCTGGACGTACAATACGATCGTATTGTACACCAGGGAGAGAAGTGACATGTCAGTTGTTTGCGACACTGACAAGACATGTGAATGCACGTACCTCCAAAACACCTGTCGTATTGCGCCGCGTACAGTTTGCGCCTCAATATACCGTGTGAACATTACCTAAATTATGATGTCTCATGTTTTGACTGATCACATGACTACAGATGCAACTCTTTTTGACACACAAGTGCTACGGCTATGACCAGGGGCGTAACTTTGGTTCAAAAAGTGGGGGGGACCAATTTTCCCTTTCAATTTTCCCTATCTTCCTATCCCTCCCTCCTTCACTCGTCTTCCCTTTCACTTCCCCTCCCTTCCCTTCTCTGCCCTCCTCTCCGTGCAGTGAAGCAGCCCCTCTAACCCAGCTTGGAGGTCTGAGGGAGCGCTGTAAGCTCCCCCAGCAGGTCCGGGTGGAGTCCTTATGGCAAACACTTTTGGTGCAAAGGTTATGAGTGGCTCTCTAATTACTGAAGTTTAGAGCCGGACTGGGAATAAAAAGCAGCCCTGGCAATGAAACCGAACCAGCCCACCTATATTTCCCCCTATATAAAAATAAAAAATGTGCAATGCAGCAAATTTTGCTTAACCCTCCCCTCCCCCGTTTCCCCGTCACTATTCCATTAAATTTGTTATATACGCAACAGAATGAGGAAAATAAAAGAACCCAATCACACTGTACCCCTAGGAATCACTTATGTCACATACTGTACCCCAAAACTTATTCTATTATATACCATACACCAGAAATGACATCACTCACTGCACCCCAGATATGAATCATATTACACATGGTAGCCACAGAAATTACATTACTAACTGCACCTTAGAAATGAATTGCACATTGTACTCAAGAAATAATATAATTCACTGTACCTCAAAAATGTATTATATTACACACTGGACCCTAGAAATGAATTACATTACTCACTGTACTCCAGAGATTACATTACACCGTACCCCAGAGATTACTACATTACTCACTGTACCCCAGAGATTACTACATCACACCGTACCCCAGAGATTACTACATTACTCACTGTACCCCAGAGATTACTACATTACTCAATGTAACCCAGAGAATACATTACACTGTACCCCAGAGATTACATTAAACACTGTACCCCAGAGATTACATTACACTGTAACCCAGAGATTACATTACTCACTGTTTCCCAGAGATTACATTACAGTGTAACCCAGAGATTACATTACACATTGTATCCCAGAGATTTCTACATTACTCACTGTATTCCAGAGATTATATTACACTGTACTCCAGAGATTACATTACACATTGTACTCCAGAGATTACATCACACCATACACGAGAGATTACATTACACTCTGTACCCCAGAGATTACATTACACTCTGTACCCCAGAGATTACATTACACACTGTAAACAGATTATATTACACCATACCCCAGAGATTAATACATTACCCACTGTACCCCAGAGATTATTACATTATATACTGTACCCCAGAGACTAACTACATTAGACAAGGCACCCCAGAAATTGTGTGTGTATATATACATACAGTATATTGAACACAGACTACACACTTGGGGTGGGTTCACATGACGGTTTTTCAGCACTGGCAGTGTAGCTTGCTTGTTGGCAATTTGGTGCTTGCAAACGCAGAATTCCGACAAGCAAGCAACTCAGACTGCCGGAGGCAGATTTCTGCTGCTCCCATCTTTTAGTGCTGTTAGTGCGGAAAACACCTGGAAGAATTCTGCGTAGCACTGACAGTAAAATTCCCGAGTAAAACCAGTGTCATCTAAACTACAACACTGATTTTACATAGGGTATAATGTAAATCAGTTTCCTGTCAGATTGGCCGTCTATTCTGAGGCAGATCCAGCACTGAATCCACCCCAGAATCAGCATTCATATCTTCTGCATGAATGTACTCTTAAGGTTCACACGGTGTATAGCGGGTGTACTGTGCACTCTGCTATATGCCGGGTGTTTTAGAAGTACGTGCTGGCCAGTCCTTACTCCTAGAATACTGCGGGCTGGCCCCATTTACTTTCATTTTCCCCTGCGCATTAGTGTAGGGAAGACATGACATGGCTAGACACATGGCTGTACATACAGTATATAAACATCTCACATATACAGTACATACCCTACTCACATGCACCCACAACGCCTGGCACCCTTGTCCCCTCCTTACTTGTCTCCTGTAGTCTGGTGCAGTTGGCATTCGGAAAGAGCTTCCCTTCTTCTCTGATGAGGGCTCAGCATAGGGGAAGTGGTATATAATGGGAGGGAAAGATACAGCACCAGTTACAGAGTGTACTGGACTGTGAGCAGCATTCTGATTAGTGAAGCAGCCCCTACTGACTCCTGATCTACCAATCAGCGCTGCTCTCACTCTGTACTGACACTTGAGGTTGCTACCTCCTCTGTCCCCCCAAGATGCACAGAAATATAGCAGGCAAAGGGTTAACTTCTTCCTCCTCTGTGCTCTGATCTCCCCACTTACCGTATTTTCATGCTTTCATATGGATTATTATTTATTGAAGTGGCTAAAAAGTGGGGGGAACCATCCCCCACCCAGAAAAAAGTGTGTGGGGGGGGGACCAGTCCCCTCCGTACCCCTCTAAAGTTACATCTATGGCTATGACCACAATATTCCTGCGGTTCCATCAGTAGTTTGGGGGTGCATATAACAGCACTTACTGCAGCATCTTAGTATGAGCATCGTTGTTGTTTTATGGCATAATGACTTATACAATTTAATAGCAATAGATGTGGACTTAATCCACATGCATTAGACAGGCATATGTCCATCAAGTTCAACCTATATCTTTCCTTTAAAGCAGGTAATGAAGAGCATGAGGAAAATGGAGAGCTTAAAACAGGTATTGTTGCACAGAGAAAATTTGTCCTGTAAATTTTTTTATTTTTATTTTATTTGTTGTCATAGCAGTCTTTTTGCTGTAAGTGAAAAACACGTTTTCTTCTTTACAGCCATGCAGCCGCTAAAGGCCAGCTCAGCTGAAGGTAAGATACTATGATGATTTTCTAGAATCAGTAGGAAATTATACACATTATTATGACTAGCAGTTAATAGTAACTGCCATGAGTAGCTGGGACAGCAGCTAGATGGGCTGGTAGAGGGGCTGGGGCTCGATAAGGTCCTAGTTGGGTTCTTACAGGTGTCTGAAGCTATGCTGACCTTACTGCATCCCACAGCTGCTGGAGGGTGTGTGGGGGAGGATTAAAGGCATGTTCACACGGCTTAATTGCGGGACGTAATTACGCCCCGCAATTACGCCGTGTGGACGGGGCGGGAGCGGGGGAGTAAGCCGGGGGCCGGCACTTCGCCGGCCCATAGACTATCACTGCTAGCGGTGCGTATACGCCGCTAGAAAGTGACATGTGAATTATCTCCCCGCCCGGCGGCTTTGCCGGGCAGGGAGAGGAGACGTAATCCATAGTTCTCTATGAGAACTGTGGATTACCGTAATGAATGGGCCGTTTTCGGCCCGTAATTGGCGCACTTTGGCGCGTAATTACGGACCGAAATACGGCCCATTTTAAGCCGTGTGAACATGCCTTCAGAGTGAAAATGACAATCAAAGTGGTACCACAGGTGCTCAATTGGGTTCAAGTCTGGGGAATTAGAGGCCAGGGTAGTACTTGAAAGTCTTGGTAATGTTCTTCCAACCAACGTTGGACATTTCTGTTCATGGGACTTGTTGCATTATTTTGCTAGAAGATCCTGTCTGCCTAAAAGAAGACGATTGCCATGTATGGATGTTTATAACCTGTAATTCATACCCAAATCGGTCGAGAGTGCCTTCCACATGAATGAATAATCCAAGAGAATTACACAAAAACATTCCACAGACCTTAATGCCGCCACAAACCACTTATGTTCTTCCAGCAGGGAGTTTTTTGACTGAAATGCCAATGTCTAACAGTTCGATTAAGCAGAAAATTTGACGACTTGGAGAAGGCAACCGTTTGCCAATCAGCAGAGGTGCAATTCTGATACTGACAAAAAAAATGAAGCCTTTTGGGCTGATGCAGCTTCATTAGCAGAGATTCAGTGACCATCCGTCTGCTTCACAGCCTCATGTGCAGTAAGGAGTGCTGCACAGTTGTGCTAAACACATGTCTGGTAGCCCCCCAGTTTATTTGAAGGTGAGCTGCTCCTTTTGTAGCCAGTGTCCACCTCTCACATCAGTGGCATGTGGTCCTCTGCAGTTTTCATGTTGCTTACGCGCAATACTGCCCTTTGTCCACTCACAATACGCTTCCACCACAGCAGCACACTAACTGTTCACAAACTGTGCAGTTTCAGAAATACCACCCTCGGCCTGAAAGCCAAGAATCCTGTTTTTGCAACTTTGATAATTTGCCCCTTATACCCATAATTGTAATGAGGGATATGTGTGCAGTCAGCCTGTCGTACATGTTTTATACCCACAAAGCCAGCACACCACTAATGTATTTAGCAAAAGTCTTCATTTACCTTTTCCCTACATGTTGGAAGCTAATCATTGTAGTGAGAAAACCCCTTTAATACTATCTAGTACAAAGGATAAAGAATAGAAACCAGTATAGGTTGGGACTATGCTAAACAGCAGTGGTACTCGAATAGAGCCCAGTTTTTTTTTCAAACTGGTTCAATTAAATGTGTGAAATGATTCAGGTTTGGGAGATACTTGACCCAATTTTTTTTTTCTTCTCTCTATCTCTGAGCTCAGGGTTAAGTTTTTTTTAAATTAAATTTTAAGGGTTAAATTACCATTCCCCGACGGCCTAACTTCAGCACTCCCCGAACAGTAATAGGTAGTTTTACGTGTGTGTAATTTTTTTTTTTTATCTATTGACCCTTATTCACTGGTCTCAAATGTTTTTTTTTTTTTTTTTCTTCTTTTAGGTGATGATGCGTCAACTCTAGAGTGAGAGCATTTATGCAAAGAGGTCTGGAAAATATACACTGCACTGTACACTGGAAGGATAAAGGGACCTTTCATAAATTATCAGTGTTACTGGGTTTGCCTTCCTGTGCTGAATGTTATTTGGCCCACTGTGTAAAAGTATTCTGTATTAGTAATAATGATGGAAGGCTGTAGGATAAAAACGCTTGATTGCTGCACTTGTTTGCAGTGAATGCTGGATTGGTATGGTGATAATTTCTGGACAGTAAAGATATTTATGGTATTTTTTTTAGTTGTATACATACAATGCAAGACTGCACATTTATAAACCCCTTTATTGTCTCACAAGAAATCTGCTATTTCATTGATTATTGTGAACGTGGAACATTCTTAATACAAAATATCCAGGATGTTATCTTTATCTCCCTAGTTCTGCTGGTCCAGAGCTCTTCAAGTGATTTTAATAAATCACACACTTATATTATATTACCCCTCAGATGCTTTGAATAAGAAGCTATACAGTGCCTAATTATATTGCACATTTTTATGGCAGTGACGTTTGATACATTATGCTGCCTGGGAACCACAACATTGAGGGATTTGCTATTGTTTTGTAAAATGTTTTTAATAAATTGCTTTCTTATCATGAGCAATGTGTGTATTTTGTTAAAAAGTTCAGTTTGTAAATTTCACTTAATGAAACTCTTAAATCGGTTGTCTCTCTACAAGGATTGCTTTTTATGTTAAAGATCTTGAAAAAACACTTTTGCAATATGTGTCCATTAACAGTGTCCTACCTATTCTGAGATATCCCCTCTTGTATGTGCTGCATCAGCTCCTTAGGTCGCTATAGCTACAGACCTGTTTGATGTATCCTGATAGGCTGCCAGCACTGGTTGCTATAGCTACAGACCTGGCTTCTACTGCAGCCTAGTGGAAGTCAGTAAAGACGCCCCTGAATTCAAAGTGAAACCAAGAAAACAGGACTGATTTAAGATGAATCAATGTAGTGAGACAACCTCTTTAAGATTATTATAAATTAAAGGTGCTTCTAGGACTTTATTACACAAGATATTCAAATAAGCAATATTCATGTTAGACCCATTTGATAAATGTTTTCATAACTTACTGATATTCCTGGTGAAGATGTCACGTAGCTGGCCTGAAAAAAAGGTGCCCCTGCTTTGATGTCTGTGCCCAAAAAATGTGCCCCTCAAGTGTCGGGTGGTCTGTCACTTTATCATGGTATGGAAATAAACTTGTCAGAGGATAGGAGCTGAAGAACTATGTTCGTGCTGTTGTCATAAAAGATGGACAAAAGCACTTCAGTTCCCAATGTGTATATCCTGAATGCTCTCACCATATTTACCTCTAAACACTGCCACTACAGCTTAAATGGAAGGAAATTGCTGTGAGCCTCAATGCTTCAGAAAAACAACCAGGTGCAAAAGAGAGCATGCCAAACCTCAGCATGGTGTCTCTGTATTTCATGTGGTTTCTGTAGAAAAGCCTCTGTGCTGTTAGAGGAACTATCCCTACCTTTCCTGTGATATGTGAGCTGTTACCTCTGGTTACAGCAGCTACTGGTATCGATGTTTCCATTCTTTTCCTTACTGGTTACATCAGATGTTTGTTGCTATTGGTGAACTGCATATTTGGCAACAGATTTTTCCTTTTTAAGTTAGGGTGCTTTCACACCGTGCATTTTTGATGTATTTTTTTGTGCAGGAAGGCACAGCAATTAATGCTGTACATTGCTGCACAAAATTGTGATTTACGCCGCGATTTTTGCCAAGAATCTGTGCAGCAATGTACAGCATTAATTGCTGTGCCTCCTTGCACAAAAAACGCATCAAAAAACCGCATCGTGGTTTGTTTCATCCATTAAGGATTTAAAAAAATAAAAATACCACCATGAAACTGCAATTGCCAATACAATCAAAAGCTTAGAGTTATTGCACATATAGCAGAAATGCTACATATTTTCTGTTTAACTTCATACAGAAAATCAGCAGGGAAGCCTTTGAAGCCATATCCTTTTCGTCCTGCCTCTCGAGGCTTTCACCATGAAGGAGGAAGCGGAGTATGCTCTAAGACTTAGGGCCACATGTATGAAGCTCGCCACATCGGTGCGCACCTTTTCGCCAGTTTTCCGGCGAAATTTGCGCCTGATTTATGTCGGCTCTGGGGCGCGCTCATACATACTATGTAAAGTCCGCCGCGCCTCGCCAGTGTGTGAGGCGCAGTGCGGGGACTTGGGCGCAGTGCGGCGCTGCGCCTAAGATTCGCCGTCCGAGGAGGTGCGCTCATACATGCGGGGAAAAGTTCACCGCGCCTCGCCAGTGTGTAGAGCGCAGTGCGGTACTTAGGCGCAGAAGGGACACATGTATTCCGATTCGAGACAGCGAGAAATCATTAAAGATGTCCGTGCGGAGTATGAATAAAAAAATCGCCTTTATAAAGGCGTAAAACATTATCAGAAAAAGAGCTGAAACCTACTAAAAAAAATACGTAAATAAAATCAGTTTCCAAAAATCCAGAACGGGAATTTGGATATTTGAAATTGCCGGGAAATACAGTAATTCAAATTCTGTAAGCTATTCTCATTGGTCGGCAGAAACCAGCCAATCAGAATAGGAGCGACAGTGAACCAATAAAACCTATGGAGAAGTTTGGACCAATCAAACTCAAAGACGGGACAGTTCAAAATACAGTAAAAATACAGAAAAGAGCTGATTGGTTGAGCAGCGGGGGCTTGGCTATCCCAGCCAATCAGAGCGCGAGCTATTTGTCCCATTGTAGTCTATAGAGAGATCGGGGCAATGATATCTCGGCGCTCAGCGCCGTGCGGCATAGAGTATTAGTAAATGAATCGTAAACATAAATCAATTAAATCCCGAACAACGCATTTGTCGCCAAGACCGGCGCTACATCAGGAATTGGGATATAGAGAATTGCCGGGAAATACAGTAATTCAAATTCTTTAAGCTCTTCTCATTGGTCGGCATAAACCAGCCAATCAGAATAGGAGCGCAGGGACCCATTCTAACCTATGGAGAAATATTGACCAATCATATTCAAAGGCGGGACAGTTCAAAATACAGTAAAAATGCAGAAAAGAGCTGATTGGTTGATCTAGCGGGGGCTTGGCTATCTCGGCCAATCAGAGCGCGAGCTACTTGTCCCATTGTAGTCTATGGAGAGATCGGCGCAATGCAATCTCGGCTCTCAGCGCCGTGCGGCATGGAGTATGATTAAAAAAATCATTTTTATTAAGTGTAAAATATCTGAAAAAGAGCTGAAACCTTCTATAAACATAAATCAATCAAATCCCGAACAACGCGTTTGTCGCCGAGTCCGGCGCTACATCGGGAATTGCAAAATAGAGAATTGCCGGGAAATACAGTAATTCATGCCGCGCGGTGCAAGCAGCACCCGAGGCTGAACAGCGGGGATCTACTGATCCCGTCTGTTCAGCTTCCAGGAGGCCGCGGGGCAAGCGCGCGATGTAATGACGTCATCGCGCGCCTGCTCCGCGGCCCGCACCCGGGAGTGAGCGGCCGCACCGGAGGAGGGAAAGAGGAGGCAGAGACTTCAGGTAAGTATTGTTTATTACTTTTTTTAAACTACTAGCCCTGAATGCATACCTATATACTGCCCCATACTACCCTGCATGGCTATATACTGCCCCATACTGCCCTGCATACCTATATACTGCCCCAAACTACCGTGCCTGGCTATATACTGCCCCATACTGCCCTGCATACCTATATACTGCCCCATACTGCCCTGCATACCTATATACTGCCCCATACTACCCTGTCTGACTATATACTGCCCCATACTGCTCTGCATACCTATATACTGCCCCATACTGCCCTGCATACCTATATACTGCCCCATAATACCCTGCCTGGCTATATACTGCCTGCATACCTATATACTGCCCCATACTGCCCTGCCTGGCTATATACTGCCCTGCCTGCCTACCTATATACTGCCCTGCCTGCATACCTATATACTGCCCCATACTGCCCTGCTTGCATACCTATATACTGCCCCTACCTATAAATAAGCCCTGCCTGCATAACTAAATACAGCCATTCCGACCTATAAATAAGCCCTGCCTGCCCATATAATGGCCCAGCCAGGCAATATACTGCCCTGCCTGCCTATATACTGCCCTGCCTACCTATAAGTGGCCCTGTCTGCCTATATACTGGCCCTGCTTACTTATGTGCTGGCCCTGTCTACCTATATACTGGCCCTGCCTGCCTATATACTGGCCCTGCCTGCCTATATAATGGCCCTGCCTACCTATAAGTGGCCTTGCCTGCTTATATACTGACCCTGCCTGGCTACATAGTGGTCCTGCCTGCCTATATTCTGGACCTGCCTGGCTATATACTGGCCCTGCTTGCCTACATAATGGCCCAGCCTGGCTACTTACTGGCCCTGGCCCTACCTGGCTAATTACTGGACCTACCTGGCTAATAACTGAGGGCAGCCCTAGCTAACTGGCTAATTACTGGGGGCAGCCCTAGCTAACTGGCTAATTACTGGGGGCAGCCCCAGCTACCTGGCTAGTTATTGGGGGTAGGCCCTGTCTACCTACCTTAATTAATGGAGGAAGGCCTGTTTACTACTACCAATGGGGGTCTACCTATTTACTTGCCACTTATCTGACATTTTTTCATTTCTAATTTTTAGGGTCTAACATACGCTGTTTGGGGAATTGATAGGAAAGTGCTGGAAAAGAGAGGAGCCTAAGATGTATTTGTTGTAAATTCTACAGTGACGAGTAGTGACTACTAGAAGAGAACACTGCATGCTGTACCGGACAGAGAAAGAAATGGAAGGGAACGACTCATCAGGGAGACATCATGGAGGTTTGGGCCAGAAGCAGAAGAAAAGAAGAAGAGAACAACTCCCATCAGAGATGACGTCTCCTGTGAGTCCCTGATGTCAGGGGTCATTTTACTTCTGTGATGAATCAGTGCTGTATTCATGTGATGGTGACCTGACTACTGGGGATGTGATTGGTGGGGTTGTAGGTTATGTTGGTGCTTATGTAGTGTCAGTGTGGGCTTGTCCCTGATTGTAAAGCAAGCGCACACCTGACTCTGTCAGGGGTTTCTCTGCACCACTTTTTCTTTCTTGCTTGTGTGTAGGCTGCTTTCACACGGAGAGGTTTTGGTGCATTTTATATGCGTTTTTTAGTGCAGAAATGTTCAGCATTAACTGCTCTGCCTTTCTGCACAAAAACACATCAAAAAGGCACCAAAAATGCTCCGAGTGAAAGCAGCTTTATAGTGTAGTTTATTTTAGAAAGTGGCGAGGTGCGAAAATAAGGAATATTTTGTAAGCGGATATTGTATGTGGGCTGCTGGGGGCTTAGTGCCAGGGCTGATTTTTATTCCCAGTCCGGCCCTGTTTCTCATAGAGTTCTATGGGGAAAAGAAATGCAGAGCGAGCTCTGTTTGTGATTGGCTAACTTAAAAGAGGCGCGGTTATTTGGACCAATGGGAGAGCGAGCGACGCTCTTATGGGTTTTCTAATGCAATCTGCAATAAAAATGTACATGGCTGAAATCAAATGATAAGACTCCAGAAGTTGTCCCGATCTGTATATAAAATGATCAATAATATAGGGGTAACGAAAAAAAAAGTATTATTTCAATAAAATCTTGTTTATTTCTTTATTTTTGTTAGCCAAGGATCAATAGTATGGGTGCAAAGAAAAGAAAGAAATAAACATGATTTTATTGAATTAATATTTTTTTTTCGTTACCCCTATATTATTGATCATTTTATATACACATCGGGACAACTTCTGGAGTCTTATCATTTGATTTCGGCCATGTACAGTTTTATTACAGATTGCATTAGAAAACCCATAGAGCGTCGCTCGCTCTCCCATTGGTCCAAATAACTGCGCCTCTTTTAAATTAGCCAATCACAAACGGAGCTCGCTCTACATTTCTTTTCCCCATAGAAAGTAGAGAAAGTAGCTCGCGCTCTGATTGGTCGGGATAGCCAAGCCCCCGCTAGCTCAACCAATCAGCTCTTTTCTGCCTTTTTACTGTATTTTGAACTGTCCCGCCCTTTTAATATGATGGTCAATATTTCTCCATAGGTTATAATTGGTCCTGTCGCTCCTATTCTGATTGGTCAATACTCTCCATAGGTTAGAATGGGCCACTGTCGCTCCTATTCTGATTGGCTGGTTTATGCCGACCAATCAGAAGAGCTTACAGAATTTGAATTACTGTATTTCCCGGCAATTCTCTATATCCCAATTCCTTATGTATTGCCGGTCTCGGCGACAAACGCGTTGTTAGGGATTTGATTTATTTTTATAGAAAGTTTCAGCGCTTTATCTGATAATATTTTACACTTAATAAAAATGATTTTTTTAACCATACTCCATGCCGCACGGCGCTGAGAGCCGAGATTGCCGATCTCTCCATAGACTACAATGGGACAAATAGCTCGCGCTCTGATTGGCTGGGATAGCCAAGCCCCCGCTAGTTCAACCAATCAGCTCTTTTCTGCATTTTTACAGTATTTTGAACTGTCCGCCTTTGATTTTGATTGGTTCAAAACTTCTCCATAGCTTAGAATGGGTCCCTGTTGCTCCTATTCTGATTGGCTGAGATAGCCAAGCCCCGCTAGCTCAACCAATCAGCTCTTTTCTGCATTTTTACTGTATTTTGAACTGTCCTGCCTTTGATTTTGATTGGTGTATATTTCTCCATAGCTTATAATGGCTCCCTGTCGCTCCTATTCTGATTGGCTGAGCTAGCCAAGACCCCGCTAGCTCAACCAATCAGCTCTTTTCTGCATTTTTACAGTATTTTGAACTGTCCCGCCTTTGAGTTTGATTGGTCAATACTACTCCATAGGTTATAATGGGTCACTGTCGCTCCTATTCTGATTGTCCGGTTTATGTCGACCAATGAGAAGCGCTTTCAGAATTTGAATTACTGTATTTCCCGGCAATTTCCAAGATCCTAATTCTTGATATTGCGCCGTTCTAGATTTTTGGAAAGTAATTTTATTTATGTATTTTTTATTTTTAAGGTTTGAGCTCTTTTTCTGATAATGTTTTACGCCTTTATAAAGGCGATTTTTTTGGAATCATACTCCATGACGCACGGAGCTGAGAGCCGAGATTTCTGTTGCGATCTTCTATGTTTCCTCTCATGTTCTGTTCTCGCTTCACTTCGCCTCCGCCGGAGCATTTAGACCAGAATCAACCAGGTCTGCCTGTCGGAGCTGCCGAGCGCTGCAATGCGCTGCACTTTGCCGACTCGCGATCGTACATGCCTCAGAGTTTTCGAGCGCGCTGCGTCCCGCTCCGGAACGCCTACACCGCGCCCACACCGCACCCATTGCCCGCCCCTCCATGCGGGGCACAGCTGAAAGTGGCGAACGCTGCGCCTAACACCGCATCCCTGCGTCCGACAGCGGATTCGGGCTGGAGAGGCGCAGGTTACGCCAAAAAACAGGTGAAAAGCCCGATCATACATGTCGTCCTAAGTATGCACGAAGAGTACGTATGGGGAGGGGGAAAGTAGGCAAAGCAAAGGCTTGTAGTTCTATAGCACAAAGGAAATGGCTATAATGCAGGAAATGTTGCTGTTTGGCAGCAGTGGTTACATACAGTGCAGAAAATAATCAAAGGGAGATAAATGAAAACGTAGGCATGCAATCTGCATTTTTTATTTTAGTTTGCCAGACAACCCTTTTAAAGTGACTGTTACATGGTTTTGCGCAATGCAGCATCCTAATGGTCATACTAACAATGCTATAAAGACTTGATACTTCACTTTCCCACTCTATAGTGTTTTTTTCGTTTTTTTTTTTTTTTTCAAAAAGTTGATCATAGGATAAGATTCACTCAGATCTAGATATGGGAATCGTCTGCTTCTTTTTCTCCTGTTTCTTTTTTTTTGTGCTGGACTGAATCCAAGAAAAAGTTAAACCCTGAGAGGAAAAAAAAAAGTGTTTCTGTCTTGCTGGGTTATGCATGACCATGTAAAAAGAATCTACATAAATAACTAGAGATCTGAACAGCTTGAAACTCCAACTAGCCATTTGCTCCTTACTATTTTTTTACCTTCTTTTTTTGCGAACCGTACGTTTAGAAATGGCACATTCTTACTGCAGAGATTAGCTTTCAATATGTAGGGACAAGTAATAAGAATTTTTCTAAATACATCAGTCTTTTTGATTTTACTGTAGCCATGATATGAGATTTTATCAGCTCCGAGTACACACAGGTTTTTATGGTTACTTGACCATAATTCTGCTCTATGATTAGCGTAGAGAACAGGAAGTGACGTCATCATGGTTGGGAGCGCTCATTCCTAGTAGACTAAGGGTGCGTTCACACAGCAAAGACAAAATTTTGTCTTTTTTTTGGCACATAGGGGGAATGGTTTTGTCCGCAGTTTGTGGATTCAAGCTGTCCCCCTTCACACCCACATGTTCATACACTGCCTGAAAACCGTATGGTAGAATGAACATGCTCTAAGTTTTTAGGAATGCCAGTGGTGTCAAAAACCGTTCGGCGGAAAATACGTGCAGTGTGGACTGTTGAACAGATTTTCTATTTAAATCAATGTAAAAGGTTGACGGTCGGTTTACAGACGGTTTTCTAATCGTGCGGGCTCTCATGTGGGGCCCGCGGGAAGGCAACATGGGGTGAGCTCCTTGTGATTAATCCTTTGCCTGTGTGATCCCCACAGCTAAGGGAATATTGATTGAACACAGAAGACTGTCTGTCAGTCATTGTGGCAGGTAGGATAAGCGGGACTCTTTGTGTCCTGGGCGTCCTGTCAGGATGTACTCTACTTTTTAGGGTTTGTCTACACAGCATGGTTTTACCCTTCGATTTTAATGTGGAATTGGGTTTTCAAAACTCGACTGTAAATCATCCCCATGGACCTCAATAGAAAATCCGAGCTATAGTGTACACAGCTCGGATTTTCTGAGATCATATTTCAAACCAATGGTTTTTTTAAAAAAAAACTTAGAACGCGTTCAATAATCCGCTGTATTTTACTCGGAAAACGTGGATTATTGTACTATTCAATTTAATTGATTGTAAGAATACGGCCAAAGGCCAAAATATGAAAATTGAGTGTAAAATATTGTTCAAATACTGGTCATTTTCTAATTCAGAATCCGACCATGATTGGTACTGTGTCTTGTGAACGCAGCCTTACTCAGGTTTATATGATTTGGAGCAGAATTTCTACATCCAATCTCGGTGTCCCTCACTCTGCCGTTTCTCTCAGACCAGGAAGCATAAATCACCTAACTTGGTCTTCCTTAAAGGGAATGTGTCATCAAAAATGACTTGTTTATCTCTCGTTTTTATGTTAAACACAGAGCATGACTAGAAAACTCTCCTATAGAAGTCAATGAGACTGAATCAGTCCCAAGTCTCTAATGTGCATGAAGCTGCTGTAAAGTAGCTCTCTGACTGCTGTTAAAGCAGTGCAAATAAGCCCTTGTGGCAAAGTGAAAACTGCAAGAATTATTTAAAAATATTGAAAGTGATATGAAAAATGTGAAAAAAAAATTCCTAAAAAATGTGTTTAATATAAAAACGTGACTTAAACAATGACTCATTTTTTGATTACACATTCCCTTTAATCTTTTAAGGACCAGGCCTATTTTGGCTTTGAGGGCCGAGCATTTTTTCTACTTCTCCATCACCACTTTCCAAGAATAATAACTTTTTTTTTTAATGGCATAATTTTGCGATGCATACAACTTATTGATTAACTTGTATTACTCTTTCTGGTGTGGGTGGGGGTGTGTGTTGGGGGGACATAGCAATTTTGCCAATGTTTTGTACATTTTAATTTCTTTCCATCATCCAGGACAAATAATGTTTTCTTTTATTCCATGGGTTGGTACAATTGTGGGGATACCAAATATCTGTAATTTTTTTTTATGTTTTACCACTTTTGCCCTTTGGCTTTTTAAAAATGTTTTTTATGCATATAAGACTTATTGATAAACTGATCTGGCAGGATGGGGGGGGGCATTTTTTAGTTTTTTTTTTTATCATTTGGTTTCATTAACATGATAACTTTATTTTGTTACCTCAGGGATATGGGTATATTTTATTATTGGTCACAACTTTGTTGAATTAAAATAAAGTATAATGACAAACCTGTTTTGTATTTTTTGTTCAGTGCTTTGTTTTAATGAATTTTAGTTAAGTTTAGATTTTATTTCAGTCCAACTAGGAGACTTCACATTGCAAAACTCAGTATGTCAAAGCATTGTTAACAGACAATCTATTAAGCCTAACCTCTGACAAGTTGCCAATGTGTGACAGAGCGGTTTGATGCCACGATTGCTATTGACTGTGTCATTTCAGGGGGTAAATAGCAGAGATCAGCGTAAACCTGCAGGTATCGTTCCTATGCTCACAGGATCAGAATCATGTACGTGTTCATCAATTATGGCAGCTAACCACAACAAATAACGTACATGTATGTGATTTAGTGTTAAGGGTTTAAAAAATGCACCAGGGTCATGAAAATTTATATTTTTTTGTACATAATAGTGGAGGTGACCATGTTGCTTGAGCTTCTAGCAATGATCATTGATTTCAAAAGGAGAGTTGTGTGCTGGGACCACTGTGCAAAGATAGGGAACAGCTGTCTTCATGTCCAACAGTCTCTGTATACATTGCGTGTGCTCTCTAAAGACAATGAATGGCTTCACAGTCACGTGACTAATAAACGTGACATCACTGCTACTATATTCATGTTTGCTGAACCCATTCTTTTCAGTAGGAAATAATGAGCATCTAATGTGCATGCAGGTGTCTGATTTCACCTGACAGAAGATGTCGCAATGGTGAAGGGGGGTGAGGGATGACAAAGGGATTGGGCAGTGGGATTCCTGGGTACCTTATCCGTTCTGAAGAGTTAAAGGGGTTTTCTCACTACAAAGATTAGCTTTCAACAGAAAATGGAACGGTAAATTTAGACTTTTTCTAAACACATTGCTTAATAAATTTTACTTTAGCCATAAGATAAGAGACATTTTATCAGCTCTCTTATTGCACAAACGTTTCTATGGTTACCTGCATACCAGACGGACGTCTGTTATCTGATTAGCTGAGAGCAGGGAGTGACATCACCTCACCGATGGGACTGAGCTCTTAGTGAACCATTTAGATCTAACCAGGACTGGGACACGGTATTCTGGTCTCCTAGGCAAATAAGGGATATAACACCTCCCCTCCCCCACCGCAATGAAAAATTAAGTCCGCTCCATTTTTTCTTGTGCCTCAGTCCTGCCTGGAATGAAGTGGCACCCTAGGCAGTCGCTTACCTTCACCTACCTGTCATCCTGACCTTGTATCTAATGAGATTGGCTTCAGTAAACAAATGGTACAAGTGCTGTGAGCACTGAAAAGGCTGTCTTTATCTGTAATCTTGATAGATATACGATCTCCTGCACTGTCAGAGTAACTGCTCAGCTTGCTCCCTTGAAGTTGAATAAGCTAATCACTGCTATAGAACCATCCAAACCCTGAGGGGACAAAGAGGAGACAGAGTGAGTGCAAGCTGCCTGTGAGTCAGTGAAACAGTCTAGTGAGAAAACCTCTTTAAAGGGAACCTGTCACATAGATTATGCCCTCCTTGCTGAGGACATTATAAGCTAGTGACAGACATGCTGTTTCCAGCGCTGTGTACTTATTCTGTAAGGTTCAGCAGTTTCAAAGTATTTAATGCTCAAATCTTGCAGTTTGCAGACAGAAGAGAGTCCAGCTTACTCATGAACATGTGTTAGCCCCGCCCACCCAAGGCTAGCCCTGCCCACCTGAACATTATTCTCATGTTTCTACCTATTAAAAGTAATAGGTTAATCAGTTGTGAGTTGGGCGGGGCTAGCCTCAGGTGGGCGGGTAATGAATTAAACGGACTCTTTTCATGAAAAGTTGGACTAATTTTTGGCTGAAAACTGCCAGGTGGGCGGGGCTAACCTTTGGTAGGAGGGTCTAACACCTGTTCATGAATAAGATTTGAGCATTAAATACTCTAAAATTACGGCATCTTTCAGAATAAGGGACACAGCGCTGGAAACAGCATTTCTGTCACTAGCTTGTACTGTCCTCAGCAAGAGGAGCATAAACTGTGTGACAGATTCTCTTTAAGTGTTAGGGAATGTTCAAGCGGCATTTTTTGGGCCGTATTCTAGAGAGTTTAATTATTCTGTCATTGAATATAATGTAAAATACGTCTCATCATTCACACGAAGCGTATTTCACAAGCATAACTGCGAGATGCTTTTTGGATGCAATTACAGCTGTAAAAATAATTGACATGTCAGTTCTTGAGGCGTTTATGCAAGTAAAATCACCACAGGAAACAAAGGGGATAGGATTTTTCTAAATATTTATAAATATATAAATTTACTCTTCAAAATACCTTGTGTGAACACACCCTTAAGGAGTGAATAAGTGTTTGGTTGACAACTACAGAAAGTGCATGGCCAGCTTTAGCATTAAAAAGAGATCAGGAGCAATCTACTCAAATGTTGGCTTATGGTATGTTTTATTACCATTCTATGGATGTAATTCATCGCCATGCTTAGCTGTGTGGGTTTTTTTTCTGGATGGGGGGGAGGGGTTTACACATTTTTTATACCTCTGGTAGGAAAACATTTTATCTGTGAGTATGCATTATAGATGTAATTTTTTTACATTCTTTGTGTGGCACATACATCCCCTGCTGAGGCAAAAGCTCTAATTATCTCCCTATGGGTTACTGACATATCTTTGGGCACAGTTCCTTCTTTTCACTGCGATGTTGCACAGATGGACCAGATTTAGAAATTGTTTATTAGCAGAATAAACTGCTGTGAGTCACATTATGATATGGATTTTCTGCCCAAAAATAGTTTGTCTCATTAATGAAAGACATAATAAGCAAATTCCACCACATTGGCAAGAATATAAGGGCTTGTTCTAATGGTGGAAATTTACGCTGACGTGACGAGGATTAGCCTAATTGAAGATATGTCTATAGTGTCCTATTAGCCCCACATAGGCCAATAGATTGTCCTTTTGGTATCTGTCATGCCTGTATACATTAGTAAAACCTCTTAGTTGCTGCAGCGAACATTGACCCTGGCATCTAGCAGGGTTAAACATCTTAGATTGGTAACAGGCTACTTAGATCCTGCTTTGTGTTCAGCATCATAAATTTATTTTTTTTCTTAATACAGAGTAAAAGCAGATAGTGATATTTTGTGTGTGGAGATTTTTTTCTTTTTTTATTCTGCTTTCTGTGCATGATCATGGGAGTCCATCTTGCCCGAGCTCCTGGAGATGAATATTGACTTCTATGGGAGAGTGTTCTGTGCAAAGGTCATTGTGTAGCGATGAGGAGGAGGGGAGACTAGTTCAGCACATATTTGCAATGGTGGATTCTGTGTTTTCTGCCAAAAGGAAAAAGCACCTAGCAAAATGACTGCCAGAATTATGAAGCTCTATTGACCAATATAAGTAGCAAAATCATATAAAGAGAAAAAAAGGTCTTTAAAATATAACTTTTATTAATTCAGATAAAATGAATGTCTACTACAAAATTCTCAACAACAAATGTGGGATAACGGAAAAAAGCATAGTATAGAAATTCGGGCCAGTGCCAAATGACACCTATAAGACCCTAAATCACCTATTTATACCCTTGCCTATATCACAGAACCAGGAAAGTCGCCCCGATAAGGGCGTTCCTATCCGCAACCTGGCCCTAAGGCTATGTTCACACGGCTTATTTTGGACGTATCTCGCCCCGTATTTCGCGCCGTACTGCGCTAAATACGGGGCGAGATACGTCCCAGTCATTACGGTAATCCACAGATGCAAGATGCAAGAACATTGTATATTTTTGTATCGAATAACAGGTTGGTAGCTTTCTGCTATCTAACACTAGTATGAGTGTTCTCTGATATCATACCCTATTATTTATTCTTTTAATTATTGCTATTTATGCTACTGTATTAGCTTCATGTCATTAGATGGTGGGTGGCATTTTGATATGGTGCATGATAAATTCTAGTTTTGTCTTTAAAGATAGGCACCATGTTTGTAGTACTGTTTTGCTATACATGGTCAAATAAATCAGATCAGTTTGACATGATCTGGCTTCACTGAAGCCATTCTACTTTGAGGTCATGTTATTCGTTAGGTTATGTTCACACGGCAATTATTGGGACGTATCTCTCCCCATATTTTGCGCCATACTGCGCTAAATATGGGGCGAGATACGTCCCAGTCATTACGGTAATCCACAGTTCTCATAAAGAACTATGGATTACGTCTCCTCTCCCTGCTCGCACAATACGGCGAGCGGGGAGATAAGTGACATGTCAATTACTAGTGGTGAATTAACACAGCGTAATTGCGGGGCGAAATACGTGCCTGCAATTAAGCAGTGTGAACTCAGCCTAACAGTAAAAGGCTCTACATATCCCTCTGGTCTTGTTCAAACATGTTTTGACCATTCAAAACTACTGGTCTCCTCAGGGAACAGGAACAATTATATATATTTTGCAGACCAAGGAAAAAACAAGGTGTAAATATAGCAAGGTAAGATAATATAATAATAATACCCGGTGGGAATGATAATAATGACATGTACTATACAAACCAATCAGTGTAGTAATAACTCACAAAAGGGTACCTGACATACATCAGCGCAGCATCAAGATAAAGCCACTGCAACGTCAGCATATAACCCACCGGGCGGTCAGGGGCACATAAAAAATAGCACATTAGAAGACTACACTTGCAGGTATCAGTCATTGATAAAGAAACAGAACACTACTACTTGCTATATCCCTTCTATGTCCGTCTCCCACCCTGTAAGGGGGTAACAGCGTCGGCTGTTGATGCAAGAGACCCTCGGAACGGGAAGTGGACGGAAGATAAGCGCGCTCACCAAGCGATTCTGTGACGTCAGACTATGAGTCCAGAGCAAGAGGCAACATCTCCCAAATGTTTGCCAATTCTTCGGCGTAACTGTCTCGTGGTTTTACCCACATATCTAAGTCCACAATTGCAGGCCACCAGGTAAACCACAAACATGGATTTACAGTTGCTAAACTGATTAATGTGAAACACCTTGGTCTCAGTACTATCCGTAAAGCTGGTTGCCTTCTCCACAAAGCCACAAAAAGAGCAATCCTGTGTTTGTGGTATAGGCAAGGGGATAATAGCTGATTTAGGGTCTTATAGGTGTCACTTGGCACTGGTCCCTAATTTCTATACTATACTTTTTTCCGTTATCCCTCAATAGTTGTTGAGAGTTTTGTAGTAGACATTAAATTTATCTTAATTAATAAAAGTTATATTTTAAGGACCTTTTTTTCTCTTTATATGATTTTGTGTTTTCTGCCACCAGCTTTGTTCAGAAAAACATGTTCAAAAGTGCTGCGTAAAATGCATCCAACACGCACCCAAAGTGTGGTATGTGTTTGGATGCGTCTTTGCTGCAGCAGAAATGCACCCTATAGTGTTAAATAGAACGTCTGCTACGTCAAAGGGATCAAGAATTGACATGACAATGCTTTGATTGGATCTGAAGGACACATCAGAAAGACGCGTGCAAAACAAACATTGGCAATCACTTGACTGAACCCTGATGCATTTTTTACATTAAAAACAATGTAAATCACACTGCACATTGTTATATGCGTGTTTAGATACTTTTTGGGTCCGAAACACTGATCCCAACATGCATCTAAGAAACGCTGTGTGAACATACTCTTAGACTACTTGATCTCACTATAGGCAATGTGATAGGACTCCAGAACTATTTTTTTCATCCTTTAAAGGGGATGTATCGCTTCTTTAGTTCGGCTGATTTTTACTACTCTCAGCTCTCAACTCTAGAAATGCAGGGGCGTTTCTTCCCCTCCCAGCTGGATGACATTATCCCCCCTTCACTGTTCATGCTGGCTCCCGAGACTCGCCCCCCCTCTCTGAGTCCACATGTCACTGTGTCTCTCGCTGTCAGTCTTACTTTGTAAGAGCTGTATACATACCACAGGCGGCTGAGCACTGATCTCTTCTCCTCTCACAGCTGGAGATTTGTTACAGTTGAATCCAGCTTTCTATGAACGGCACAGATCTCCCTTCTATGCAGGAGAGGCAGGGATTGACACACAATTGTGCTGTTTCCTGATTATAGAAGTACTGCAGTGTTATTCTGTTTCTTCAGGCTGTGCAGAGTGAAAATGTGCCGGTCCCTTAATTTGAGTGAAAGGCAGGAATGCAAGCTCCGTGAATACAGCCCACTGGGGGCGAACACAATGTAAATGAGCTCTCAGCTAGTGAAATGCAAGAAGGAGGGATCCGACCAGTACTGGATATCAGTGTAAACAGAAACAGAAGATAAGGAATACTGTGAATACAAGATAGCTTTGCTAATGACATCCAATTGCAAAGTTACCTGTTTTCACTGTCCTTTAAGCCGAAAGAGTGAAAAGTATTTAATGGTTAAATTTTGTATTTTTTGCCTCTTTGCGTTTCAATGGTCATAACATTTTTTATCTTTTAAGTGACAAGTTGTATGGGGGCTTGTTTTGTGCAGGAGAAGTTGTATTTTTGGGAGGCCTTGTTTAAGTTTAAAATTACAAACTACTGCAGAATTTTTTCATTTAGTTTTTATTTTTTTATTTTTTTACACCATTAACAATTCACATTAAATAACCTGTTAGATTAATTCTACAGGCTATTACGGTCATGTAGATACCTAGTACGTGTAGGGTTTTTCATTTTTGTGTAATTTATGCACAATAACTTTTTTACTAAACATTTATTTTTATTTTGTTCTACACTTATGTTTTTTTGTTTTTTTTTTACACTTAGT
The DNA here is from genome assembly GCA_025379985.1 of Phyllomedusa bahiana. Taxonomy (NCBI): domain Eukaryota; kingdom Metazoa; phylum Chordata; class Amphibia; order Anura; family Hylidae; genus Phyllomedusa; species Phyllomedusa bahiana. Next base: position 41,813 of record JAODAL010021353.1, on the reverse strand, counting down.
AACGTTTTAGCTTAGTCATATATGCTAATACATTATCATCTATGTCAAAAAGAGGGAGCAATCAGGGTAGCACACAGCGTCACCTGATCGCTGGTTTATTACACAGACAGCCCTGTGTAACAACCTGAAATGCCCGCCGTCAAAAGACAGCAGGCGGTCATTAATATAGATTATCTGAAAAATGTGTAAAAGCATCACTAAAAATTGTTTAAAATAAATTAAATGAAACAGTGTCATTTTCAATTGACCCATTTCCACAGTTTTCTCACCTAGCTGTTCTCACAGAGCCTGCACACCTGCTTTTAGGCCCCAACTGGCCAGACTGGGCAGTTCTACTGCACTGAATAACAGGCACAGCTATAAATAGATGCTAGCAGAGCTGAAATGTCAGAGAGACATTGATGATGTCCAAGCAGGATTTCTGCTATAAATGTAAGCTAGCAGTTCTGTATTTGTCATGACAGGAAGGTGTCAAAATTAGCAGATTAAGGCTATGTTCACACAGCTTAACTTCGGGGCGTGCAGTACGCTCCGCAATTACGCCGGGTGTTCGGGAGCTCGCGCCCATAGACTGCCATTACTCGCGGCGCGTAAGCGCCGTGAATAAATGACATGATAATTATCTCCCCGGGCGTACAATACGATCATATTGTATACGTGGGGAGAAGAGGCGTAATCCATAGTTCTGTAGATTACCGTAATATTTGGGGTGCATTTTGCTCGTATTAGAGCGCAGTACGCTCACAATACCTGGCGAAATGCTCCACAAAATAAGCTGTGTGAACATAGCCTTAGGGTATGTTCGCACAGCGTATTGGGGCACGTACTCTAGCGTTGCAATATGCTGTTCAGTGCGTACTTCCAAAGCATTCACTTGCATTGTCAGCGCCGCGAACAATTGACCTGTCACTTCTCTCACCCGACATACAATACAAGCATATTGTACGCCGGGGAAAATGACGTGTAATTCATAGTTCTCTATGAGAGCTATGAATTACTGTATTATTCCCGTATTAAAGCGCAAATACCCGGCGAAATGCACGCCACAATTACGCCATGTGAACATATCCTAATTCTTCTACTTTCACACTCATCTGTGTACTTACATTGAAAGGTATGTGTCACTTTGCAGCCCTTACAATTCAGCAGAAGGCTTCTGATCTGTAACTAAGGGTATGTTGACATGATGTACTGCAGCGCAGTACATCATGTGTTTCAGGTGCTTGCGCTGATCAACGCGTACTCCCGCGGCAGCCTGCTGGCCCCACAGACATGCATTTCTCGCCGCAAATAAGTGACATGTCACTTATCTCCCCGCGCATAAAATACGTTCGGATTGTACGCAGGGGACGATGTAATCCATAGTCCGGCTATGATTAAAATTATGGGGCGCATTTCCCCCATATTAAGTGCAGTATGCTGCGAAATATGTGGCAAAATGCTCTCCAAAATAAGCCGGGTGAACATACCCTAAGGAGTTAAAGTATTTCCCAGTAGAAATATAAGTAAAATGACAGAAGCAAGCTCTGTCCTGCTGGTAAGACAAAGCAAGGAGTAGCATTACCATTCCGGCCACTGCTATATCAGAGAGAGGTGGTCGATAACCTAGGAAACTACTGTAAACAAGCAGGAGACAAGAACTGCTCTAGCTCTGATGTAAAGCAAAATCTGGAGAGCAATGTATTTGTTCTTTTTTATTTATCTTTGCCTACATGGGTAAAGATTGTCAAGGAGATGAAAATACGCTTTTAACATCACAGTAAGTACAAAACTGCATTCCATATTAGCTGTACAGGAAATGTCAAATCACTCTCATTCTACTGGCATAACTCCACTCTGTACTATGTGAAGTAAAAAAAAAAAAATTTGGCACTGACATTTTCATCACTGAATTACGCTGTGTGAGCGTATCCTAAAGTTATGTCTACACAGTAATTTAAAAACTGCATCCAAAATCTGACAGCATTTTCACATGGCTGGACCGCACCATTGCACAAAAGAACCCAGTTCTTTGGGGCTACGGGATTCCGACAGTAGTCCAGCGGAATATTCAACATGTTCTATATTCCACCAGACGGTTTTAGGTTTAGGAAACCCTCTTAAGAAAACGTTTGTGTAGACTACACAGCGCTGGTATCGGACGATTTTTGTTCAAAATCCATGCTGTGTAGACATAGCCTACGTGTTCTCTTTATGACACATTTTTGTACAATTGGTAAATCATGTCCCTGTCATTATTGCCTAAAAATGGATTTCCATGACTATCCCCAGATGTGACAGAGTACTGTTGTTTTAATGCTAAGGGCAGGAAACTAGTAGATTTCATACGCATATGCTGAACTAGCTCCCAACTGCTCAGTATGAATCAATCCGTCAAGCGGTTATTGGTGGTTGTAAAATCAAAGAACAACTCAGTCATGAACTTTGCCTTGGAAAATGGTTTTTGCTATCCAAGGATTTATTGTAAATGGGCCTGAAACTGGTTTTTGTTGTCCAATTCGCTAATCATTATTCTTTTTTGTGTTACCTGATGAAGGAATGCCAGTTTTCTTATGCATCTTATGGCGTTCATCATGCCTGCTTGACATTGGCACCATTGTGAATTTCCGTATTGATTTCCTTTCCATTTTACTACTATGGCAAATAACCCATTGAACCCTATGCTTCATTATTTCATCATCGATTGGATGGTACTTGCAGCAGAAGAAGGCGAGTACTAAGGTACTGTTAAATTAACATGCACCAACATAGTTTTCAGGTGCTTGCGCTGATCAACGCGTACTCCCCGGCACCCGCTGGCCCCACAGACATATTCCGCCGAAATAAGTGAATTATTATTTTGGGATAAAAATAGGTTTCGGTTTACGCCAAAACGGGGGACGAGGTTATCATATTTCTTATGAGGCTTGGATTACCCAAAAATTTTGGGCGCATTTCCCCCATATTAAGTGCAGTATGCTGCGAAATATGTGGCAAAATGCTCTCCAAAATAAGCCGGGTAACAACCCCAAGGAGTTAAAGTATTTCCCATAAAATTTAAAGTAAAAGACAGAACAAGTCTTCCTGCTGGTAAGACAAAGCAAAGGGGTAGATTACCATTCGGCCCCTGCATATCAGAGAGAGGGGGGGTCGATTACCAGGGAAACTACTGTAAACAACGGGGGACAAGAACTGCCACTTGATTAAACAAAATCTGGAGACAATGTATTTTTTTTTTTTTATTTATCTTTGCCTACATGGGTAAAGATTGTCAAGGAGATGAAAATACGCTTTTAACATCACAGTAGATAACAAAACTGCATCTTATTGAGCTGTACAGAGAAACTGTCAAATCACTTCTCTTCTCTGGCATAACTTCCCTCTCTGTAGCTATTGTTTGAAGTTAAAAAAAATAATAATTTGGCACTGACATTTTCATCACTGAATTACGCTGTGTGAGCGTATCCTAAAGTTATGTCTACACAGTAATTTAAAAACTGCATCCAAAATCTGACAGCATTTTCACATGGCTGACCCCCATTTCCAAAAGAACCCAGTTTTTTGGGGCTACGGGGTTTCCCCAGTGTCCAGCGGAAATTAACATTTCTTTTTATTCCCCCAGCGGTTTTAGGTTTAGGAAACCCTCATTAAAAAATCTGTGTTGTGTAGACTACACAGCGCTGGGTATGGACGGATTTTTGTCCAAAATCCAGTGCTGTTTAGACATAGCCTAATACTGTGTTCTCTTTATGACAACATTTTGTGACAATTGTAAATCATGTCCCTGTCAGTTATTGGACCTAAAAATGGATTTCCATGACTTCCTCCAGATGTGACAGAGTACTGTTGTTTTAATGCTCAAGTGGCAGGAAACTAGAGATTTCATTACCAGCCATATCTGCTGAACTAGCTCCCACTGACTCAGGTATGAATCACATCCCGTCAGCGGTTCAGTTGGTGGTTGTAAAATCATAAGAACAACTCCAGGTCACTGAATGTTGCCTTGGAAAAATGGTTTGCTGATCCAAGTTTATTGTAAAAGGGCCTGAAACTTGGATTTTTGTTGTCCAATTGCGCTAATTCATTATTCTTTGTTTGTGTTGACCCCTGGATGAAGGAATGCCAGTTTTACTTATGCATCTATGGCGTATCAATCATGCCTGCTTGACAATTGCACCATTGTGAATTTCCCGTTATTGATTTTCCTTTCCATTTTCTACTACTATGCAAATAATCACCATAAGAAGACCCATATGTCATTATTTATCACGTTGATGGGCCCAGTGCAGTAAGGTCAACAGAGGGTACATATCTACTTTGCTTAAAAATTAAATGACACATCTCCAATATTAATTGATTTAAATAATTAAAATAAATCATATGATGTTCAGTACATTGCTTAAAATTGGTTTCCACAGGGTGGCTATGACACTTTTTGTCAGAAAGTGAAATTGCATTAACCAAACTGTGAGGAGATCAAGTAAGGGCCTGATGACATAATGTTTTTGGTTTCCATTTCGCATGTAAACTGGGAAACCTCGTTTTGTACACACTAAACATGTCCATTGGCCTCCATCTGCATTGTATACATTAGTATATTGAAAAAAAGGTATTTAGTAACTGAGTAAACTATGATTACATCTTACCAGCACCACAACAACAACAGAGTATCTCTACCTCTGTGAACTAGTAGGAGAGATGGAATTTTAAAGCAATAAAGAAATGTCCTTTATTAACTAATTAAATAGTGGTATCTCCCTTAAAGGGGTTGTCTCACTACATTGATTCCTCTTACCTCAGCCCTGTTTTTTTGGTTTCATTTTGGATTCAGGGGTGTGTTTACTAGGCTGCAGTAGAAGCGAGGTCTGTGGCTATAGCAACCAGTGCTGGCAGCCTATCAGGATAGATCAAACAGGTCTGTAGCTATAGCGACCTGAGAAGCTAATGCAGTCCATACAAGAGGAGATATCTAGGAATAGGGAGGACACTGTTAATGGACATATATTGCAAAGTGACTTGTTTTTTGCAAGACCTTTAACATAAAAAGCAATCCTTGTAGTGAGACAACCCCTTTAAATAGCGGGATGACCTGCATACAGTGCATTTTTTTCTGTCCTTTGTGAGCAAGGACAGGTGGTTTCCTAGGTAGCTCTGGGTACTGCATTAGTGTACTGCTTATTGCTAGATCTTAGTCTGTGAAGCTGTTGTTGCAACAGGCTATTATCTGCTGTTATGTGCTACATCCTATCTATAGTAGTGCACCTTTCCTCTCCCCTAGGCAGTCCAAGCTAAAAGCCTAGACATGATGTTCCATGCGCGAGGGCAGAGTGCACTTAGTTCAGATGAGCTTTTTGGGAATAATAATATTATGAAGATGAATCCTCTTTCATGTTTTTGTCTGCATCCTTTACCATGCTAGTTTGTCTAATGGAAACTATGGGCAACATCTATAAATTTGCCTTCGCCATTTTTTGCTGTATATTGCCAGTTCTATAGATGTATGACCAGGCATATGGCCAAACTTGCTGCAATATGCGCCTGATGACACATTTTAATGCATCAAAGTTTTGTGCAAAGCTTCCATACAAAGTTTGGTGCATAACACTGTATGCGACAATTTGGAGTATTATGCGGTAAATACTGTCGTGTTATACATTCCTTTATATCTATTTAGAACTGAAGTGTCGGCGCCAAGTTACAAAAATGCAGCATGCAAATTCATAGATTTCGCCCTATGTTCATAGGCCTGTGTGCAAAATATTGCTTTAGCTCCAGTTTCGCTATTAAATCTGGACATGAAGATCTGCCTGCTTAAACAGGTTGTCTCACCATGCTGTTTCACAGTGCTACAACCAGCTTCAGACTCACACTTCCTGGTTAGGCTGTCAGTGATCCTACAGTAGCAACTGACATATCAGCACTGCTATTCCTAGTTAAGCCTGATAGTGACATGACTGCAGGAGGTTTGAAAATTGTAGTTCAGAAGACTACAAAGCTCTAAAGGGGTAAAGCTTTTCAGTAGGTAAAGTAAACACATTACTTACATAGAAGATAAGAATCAGAGCAGGGAGTGAGTCATCATCCCAACCACTGCTCCTGCCTGTAGGAAGAGAGAGCGGGGGCCGGTAACTATAGAAACTTGTCTGCAAAAGTTTGAGATAAGATCTGCTGAAGAGACGCAAAATCGGAACGGCAATGTATTTGGTAATAATAAGGTGATCAGAAAATGTGGGAGTGAAAGAGGGTCGCGCACTACCCCAAAAATGTGCATAGATTACACACTCTTTATACCAAGCCACACCCCATTCACAAGAGGTCATGCCCACTGTACCCAATTACTGTGTAACGGCTCTGAAAGAAAGCTAATTGAGGGGTTTGGCATGACCAAGCTTTCCTGGACGACCTGGAAAATGCTGCCAAACTGTGCCTGAACCTAAAGCATTACACTACAACAAAATGTCCATCATACAGTGATTATATAGAGATAGATACCAGTGTACACAGGATCTGCAGCCACATAACTGATTACAGTGCAGTTACATTTAAGGACTCACAGGTGATGTCTTATTCTTCTCCATCCAGCCCAGATCATCATGACATCTTCTCCCGGCCATGACTCATTCCTGCAGAATTTACCACACAAATATTTTAGAATCCTCATTTTTACAACACCTACAGTGAAGGAAATAATTATTTGATCCCTTGCTGATTGTGTAGTTTGCCCACTGACGAAGACATGAACAGTCTATAATTTTAAGGGTAGGTTAATTTTAACATTGAGAGATAGAATATCAAAAATAAAATCCAGAAAATCACATATATACCTATCTACCTACTGGCAGGATTATCTACCTATGTACCTACTGGGTGGTTTATATACCTACTTACTTTGGGGGGGTTATATACCCATAATGAGGAACTATATAGAAAAGTTTGGTGACCCGCTTTCCTATAATAGGAAAGTTGGATGTCTGCTGATGGGGAGTCACCCATAAGCCCTAATAAGGTAGGTAGGTAAGTATATCTGTCCTCCCAATAGGTTATAGGACCGTACATAGGTCCTCTAGTCTGTAAGCAGGTATATGTCCCCATAATCTGTAGGTAGGTATAGGTCCCCCATAGTCTGTAGGTAGGTATAGATCCCCATAGTTTGAGGGAAAAGGCCCGGTGGGCGTATAGGCTCATAGTTTGTAGGCAGGTATAGGCCCCATAGTTTGTAAGTAGGTATAGGCCCCCATAGTTTGTAGGCAGGTATATTTCCCTATAGTTTGTAGGCAGGTATAGGTCCCCATAGTTTGTAGGCAGTTATAGGTCCCCCATAGGCAGTATAGACAGGTATAGGTCCCCTTTAGGCAGGTATAGGTCCCCATAGGCAGGTATACGCAGGTATAGGTCCCCCATAGACAGGAATAGATCCTACATAGGCAGTATAGGCATGCATAGGTCCACCATAAGCAGGTATGGGTCCCCCATAGGCAGTATAGGCATGCATAAGTCCCCAACAGACAGGGGTTTGTGGCCTTCCGGAATACTTGGCGGAGCAGGGAGCGGTCCGCAATAGCTTTCAGCTGTGTGCACTTTCAAAAGCTGAAAAGATCGTTGCGGTAGATCTAGGACCGTGGCAGTGGCCTGAAAGCCGACACGGTGGCCAAAAGCACGACCTTTCGGCCGAAAGCGGGACATCTGGTCACCTTAGGTAATAGTCTTTTGAGCACGGCCTGCACTTGGTATGTGCCCGTTTGTCATGTGCACTAGATGTTTCTGATTAATGTATGTGCTTAGATGTTTTTTGCAGTTTCTCACAGCAGTGGTTCAGGAGAAGGAATCTTCAGATAAAGGCACTTAGCTCCAGGGTTTTGTGTTTTCCCCCACGTTGCGTAAATTTAGGTGCTAAATTCATTGTTCTCTGGACCTAGCTGATCATCCAACTGTAGCTGAAATGCAATTTGATCCATGCTAAGGTATCCGGGATTAGAAAAAATTTTCCGGACAACCCTTTTTTTAGAATGAAAGAAAAAATGACATACTGTATCTAAATACCCCAGCAAGTAATCAGTGATTCGGCCTATCTTTTAGGCTATGTCCAAAATATGGCCACCATCTTGAAAGCCACCATTTTGGATCAAAGGCAAGTTTTTTCAATGGGAAGGTGGTTATGAAGCAAGTCAAAGAAGACCAGAACTGTTTCAAAAATAAATCTATTGCCGCAACAATAACCAGGAAGGGTCCATGTGGTACACAGCTATTTGACATGTTCAATGTGTTGTCCCTGGTGGAAACTAGAATGAAGGCCTAAATCCAAATTATGAACCTATATTTTTACTGTTGAAACCCTGTTTCCGAGTGTGGGGGGCCCCCCAATGCTGCGAAAAATGAGTCACATCATCTTCAGTCAGAATATAAAGGAACACTGTTTCCTGTAGCATATGTCTGGTAGTGTGACTTATGGGCTGGTTGAGAAAAGGGCCCGATTACTTGGGGCCCCCCATATTCCCACCCAAAATTTAACATCACCTACAACTTTGGTTTTGTGCCCAGGGGGGTTTTTTTTAAATCGTACATCCCAGTTTGGCGGTTGACCTCCCCCATTTTAATAAAAATTGCCTTGTATGAACAAATGCCTTTGTTCGAATGCAGGATCTCGTTTATGTTGGTCTAACGTCAAAGTGCAGAACTTGACTATAATGGTCATCATCTCACAGTTTCTGCTTGAAGGATCTTAAAGGGGTGATCTTTACACAAATGCTGATAAGACCATTGTTGAGGTTTCTTCAGCAGTAGTGATGTTTGGATGGCCACTACGTGGCTTGTCGTCCACAGTCCTGTTCTCTTGGAATTTGGCTATGAGGGATGCAACAGGGAGATGTGAAATTGGTTGCCTTTCTGGGTGTTGGTTGTAGAAGTCTGCAGCTATGATACAGCAACTGCATTCCCAGACATGAGAATCATCTCAATCCTCTCTTCTTTCGTCAATTTCATCTTCAGTTACCTGTAGCGAACAACAAAAGTTTTGAAATTTCTATGTTGATAACTTTTGAACCGCAAAGATATTGCAAATCTGACATTGTGGCAATTTGTGAGACAATTCTAATCTTTGATATTCTGAATGACCACTTTACCATTGGAAACTTGCCCTTGATCCAATGTGGTAGCTTTCAAGATGGGAGTCATGTTCCAGACATAGCCTAAAAGACAGGCCTCCTCACACATTACTTGCTGGTGTATTCTGATATGTCATTTTCCCTTTCCTTACTGAAATAACAGGGTGTCCTGAGACATTTGACTCCCTGTAGATGCAGCCTTTTTCCTGTCAGGATGTACTTGGATAGCACAGTCATTAACACTTGTGCCCTGCAACACAAGGGTCATAAGTTCATATCCTATACAGAGCCTGTTGAATATTAATTCCCTACCTTCAAGGACTGTAGGAACTGCTTTAGCCAGGAGTAGACTAAATGTCTATGGTGGAGTTTGGGCAACTTGAATCTGGTTGTAGGAGTCCATCTCTAAGCTCAGACACATGAGCTGTTGGGAGTGTGATATCCATTACTGCACAGCATAGAATTCAACAATTGCCTCTGCAGCCGACAGGGGCGTCGCGAGACAGATTTATCCGGGGTTTGTGCCCCGAATAAAACTGTCGGTGCCCCAAACCTCGCCAGGTTCCAGGCTGCTGCCGTGGCCCTTTAGCGCAGATGGTCTCTTCAACTGTATATGCGTCCGCTGGATGCACATACATTTGAATGCTTCCGTGCATCTGGACTATCCGGCACAGGCACCGTGAGAACATCATCATGCTGCCTGCGTGACATGATGACGCCATGCTGTCTGTGCAGGGAAGAAGATGGAGAACAGCATGAGTTTCAGGGAGCGGGGGAAAGGTGAGTACTGTTATTTTTTTTTATTTTTAATATGCCATATTACCTACCTATATCTATACTGGGTGCCCTATTACCTACTTATGTCTACTGGGGGCCCTATTACCCACCTATACCTATACTGGGGGCTTATTAGCTATCTATATCTACTAGGGACCCTATTACCTGCCTATATTTACTGGAGGCCCTATTACTGGCCTATATCTACTGGAGGCCATATCACCTATCTATATCAACTGGGGGCCCTATTACCTACCTATATCTACTGGGGGCCCTATTCCCCTCCCCTTTTCAAATTTGGTGACCCTATTCCCTTTCACAGACGGGGGGGCCCAATATTTTTTTGTCTAAACTGGGGCCCCCTTTTTACTAAATACCTATTTGGGGGCCCATATTCCCTATATATTTGTAAACTGGGGGGAACCCTTTTAAACCTTTAAAAACCCTACGGGGGGGGACATATAAACTAAAAAACCTAACTAGGGAGGACTTTAAAAACCTACTCCCTACCAAACTGGGAAAGCTCGTATCCCTAACAACTGGGGGGGGTTTAAAAATTCCCCACTGCCCCCTCTCCCACTGCAGGCACCAATTTTCAAATCATAGAAAAAAAATTTTGCTGTGAAAAAAGGCGTCACCATTTTTCCTGCATAAACCATCTTTGGGAAAGGGGGAGTTATAAAAACCCCCCATTTGGTTGGTATTTAGGTGTGGAAAAGTGAGGTTTTAAAATGTTTTGTGGGTAAATTCTGCAGGGGCCGGAGAATTCACATGTTGGTCGGGGCCCAGATGGAGAAGAAAAGGGAAAGTGAACGACTCCAATCAGAAAAGACGTTTCCTGTGAGTCACTAAATGTAACTTCAGTATAATCACTTATATTTCTGCAGAGCATCTGCATACAACTAGTTTCTACCACTATATGGTCCCTGTATGACGTTAATATGCGTTTTCAGAGTCTGTGTACAACGGATAGTCACATGTGGTGGTCGCGTTTTGTCATGGTCTGGCAGTATCATTTGATTCTTAAGTAAATTTAAATGAGTTGCTGTCTATATACTCAATGAGCGATTCTAGGCAGTAGGTGAGATGAGGCGGCTGGTGCTTGTGTACAAGATATAGTAGATAAATTGAACACTCTCCATAAGTTAGCTCAGTAATAGAATGTTTTATTTCTAAAAAAATGGATATAAAAGTATCAATTACTGAGCTAACTTATCAAGAGCGCTTCATCTTGTACACAAGCGCCAGCCGTCTCATCTCACCTACTGCCTAGAATCGCTCATTGAGTATATAGACAGCAACTCATTTAAATTTACAACTCGGCGATGCCCCAGTGCTAAGCCCTATACCGAACGGAGTGAGGCCGCAATAATAGGATGCTTACAATAACGTTTATAGAATTTATTCACACTCTTATACCTGCGGTTATTGAATATCTCAGGGAAATTGGAACGTGGTCCTTCTGGAGGAGTTAATGACCGATATGCGCTGTGGTTTGTTGTGCCGCTGGAGACACAACATTACCAGGTGAGCACCACCAGTATATTGAAAGATTTGATCTTAGTGCTACACTAGGATTGCAATTTGGTGTTCTCTTTCTTTTTTCTACAGCACATTGAGACTTGATCCTTAAGTAGTAATAGTTTTGGGTCTTGGTATTGTAAGAGTTTTTTTTAGTAACAATCATTCGTATGGTATATTTGTTCCGTGTATAGGTGTATTATTTGGTGACTGTTATTTATAAGGTATTACACTGTCATACATAGGTGAGCGCTTTTGAAAAAGCAAATTTGTCAGTGCTGATTTTCGTTGTACAGTGACTGCTGATGTGATGGACTGGAGCTATGTGGAATCCGCGTAAAATTAGTAAGAGGAACATAAGTTTTTTCTCTGTAAAAATACATGCCACAGTTCACGTGAAAAATGTTATGTGAACGCATCCCTACTGAGCAAAACTTAACACAAAGGGCCTGGGCCCTGAATATTTTAGGACCCTAGCAACGCCCCTGGTTGTTGGACCTGCAATGCAGAACGTCTTCATATGAGTCAGTGGCCATTCTAAACTGAAGGTCCCAGGCCTTCTTAGATTGCAGGTAAGTCCCGCCCAAATATTATTTATAAAATTTTAGAATACAAGCAAGGTGACATGCCTCTGAAGAGGAGGAAGAAGCAGAACATGTTTCTTTTTAGGAGTATTATCCAGAGAAAAGGATGGTGTCATGTTTTCAAGGGCTTTATTGAAAAGACACCAAAAAACATACAAAAATGCAATCAGTCCAAGAAAAATGTGAACTTGGGGTGGATTTTTGGGGCAGAGAGGAACGTGAGGTGCAAAAGTGCAAAACAAAACAAGTGAGCAAACTTGGACCAGGAGGCACAACGGATAGCCAGAAAACAAGATACAGAATTGATGTACAGCTGACCATATACAGCCAAAAGGCAGAGGTCAGCTCCAGGCAGGAAAGAGGATCACAAAATTCAGAGACCGAGTGCAAGATGTCCCGCATGAACATCAGAATCTCAGACTCTGAGGGAAATAATATGCAAGGCTATATAGGTCCCCCAGGGAATAGGATGAGCATCAGCTGTGAGTGCTGAGGGCAAATTAACTATTGCCCTGCTGGAAGGCGTGGAGCACATTAAATAGTCAGCACAGCCGCCGCCACTGTCAAAGGCATAAAATGAGCACAGCATGATCCTAACAGTACCCCACCTTTTATGAAAAGCCTCTGGATCCTCAACATGTACCGCAGAATCTGGATCAACATAGGTTGCACAGGAGCCCGGATCGTGCAGAAGGAGCACGGATGGCAGACAGGGCACAGGAGTCTGGACAGGCAGGCATGGTACAAAAGTCCGGACAGGCAGATATGGCATTGAGACCCAGACAGGCAGATGTGGCACTGTGCACCGGATCATCAGCAGATGTGGCAGCCGGCACCGGATCATCAGCAGACATGGCAGTGGGCACCGGATCATCAGCAGACGTGACAGCGGGCACCGGATCATCAGCAGACGTGAAAGTAGGCACTAGATCATTAGCAGATGTGGCAGCAGGCCAGGGATCATCAGAAATTTTTTGTGGAGCAGCCATCCTGAAGGTCTCAGCAGTTGCCATTAGACATTCAGCCAGGTTGAACAGAGCAGCAGCCAAAACCCAGACAGACCTTACATCCTGAGGATCCATTTTTTGGAGCCTTAGATTTCTGTAACACTTTTAAAGGGTTTTATTGAAAAGACACCAGAAACATCCAAAAATGCAAACAGTCCAAGTAAAATGGACTTGGGACAGAGAGGAACGTGAAGGGGCAAAAGTGCAAAACAAAATAAGTGAGCAAATTTGGACCATGACTCACAATGGATGGCCAGAGGACAGGATACAGAATGGTTGTCCAGCAGATTGGAAGGCCTGCAAGGCTATATAGTTCCCCAGGGAATAGGATGGGGGGTCAGCTGTGAGTGCTGAGGGCAGATTAATTATTGCCCTGCTGCTAGGCATGGAGCACATTAAATAGCCAGCACAGCTGCCCCCAGGGTCAAAGGCATGAAGTGAGCACAGCACAGTCCTAACAGATGGTCTGTCTAGTCAGGTGACCAGGACACTGATATGGTGGAAGTTCCGTATTCCCCTCTAGGAAGCAAAGGGTCTTCAAAGGGCCTTAGAGATGCCATGATGGGTAAATGAGACATCCGGAAAAAGCTTCCACCCATACCAGGAAGTTCAAAGCTAGAAATCCCATCTGTGTGGATTAGTTTGATAATCTCTTCCAAAAGATCACAAAGCCATAGCAAAGCTATCTGATGTACCACAGGCTTCCATTGAGTTACATAGTTACATAGTTAGTACGGTTGACAGAAGACACGTGTCCATCAAGTTCAACCAAGGGTGGGGAAAATGTGGGTGAAGGGAGAGAGAAACGGACATTAAGCACAGCCTCACCACTGGTGAATGCCCTGGAACCCACAAGGCAAGAACCAATCTGCTCCAGTGGAGACCCTATCTCTGACCCCAGAGCCTCCACCAGCCAGGATCCAGAATTTTACATAGCTACGTATGCATTAATATTCTTTAGTTCCAGGTAGGTATCTAAGCCTTTCTTGAAACTCTCTACAGTTCCTGCTGTGACCAGCTCCTCAGGTGGCTATTCCACAGATTCACAGTTCTTACAGTGAAGAACGCCCTTCTCCTCTAGGGATTGAATCCTTTTTTCTCTAGTCTAAGGGAATGTCCCCTTGTTTTTTGAGGGGGCTTCACTTGAAATAATTTTTCCCCATACTTTTTGTAGGGACCATTTATATATTTATATAAATTAATCATGTCCCCTCAAAGCCGTCTTTTCTCAAGACTAAATAAGTTCAATTCTACTATGGCAGTAATATTCAGGATTCTCTGGATAGACTTGGAGAGACATCCCTGAAGCGGGATTCATAACTGCAGCACCCCAATGTCCCTGGGTATTGCTTTATAGAAGGTCCTTCAGAGTCTGGATCAGTCAGATCCAATAAAATGTGTATGGCTTCTCCTGACTTCTCCAGGAAGACATTCTAGACTCTTCAGTGGAGTTAATATGGTTCATGTTGCACTATTGATTCAGAAGAGAAAAAGCAAGGCTTTTTTATGCCAGTTGAAGCGGATTTCCCTTCTACAGAAGTGATTCATGAAGGAGAGTTGTATGGCATACGAGTTTTCTTTGTGTCCCTTAAAAGTGTGGCTTTTACCAGATGCCTATCCATTGTAAACAAGCTGCGCGACATGCCTGCATCAATGTTTTACCTGCAAGTGATTCCTAATAAAGAGAAGGTGTACAGAGCTTGCTCCGCAATCTTTCTGATCCCAAAGCCCCCTAGAGGCTGGAGGATGATTATAGAAGTTCCTCAGCACTTAATATATTTACCAAGGAGGCATCTGCTGTTGCCACAGTCCTGAGAAATCGAGACATCAATATCGTTCCTTATCTGGACAATTGACTGGTCACAGTTTCTTCCAAGAGTGGTCATCATCTTGCACACACTCCCGCCTGTCTTCCTGCAGTTAGGCTGGTTCATAGCTGAGGAAAACACGGTGTTCTTCCAGCAACATCTGTGACCTCCCGAAGGTTCAGAGACTCCAAAGAAGATGTCCCAATTCCTACCTCTTGTGAGAAGATTCTAAATCATGTCTGCCATGAGATACTTGTTGATCTATTGGAAGATGACTATCAGAACACGAACAAAAGTGTGGGTCCTTGTCATGGACAGCGCCGCAGCCCATGGGTCAGGCTGCGGGTGCGTCCATTCCTCGGCCGCCCCCCCGATGCCGTGGGCGAGTGGCTCCGTGGTCCGTGCGCGGGGCCGTGGGCGCACTCGCTCCCCGGGGCGCGGGTACTCACCTGACCGCGCTCTTGGCTCGCTGCTTGCCTGTACCTGCCGCTGCACGCGTCCCCGCACTCTAGGGCACGCGCGCGCCGGCTTCCTCAAATTTAAAGGGCCAGCGCACCAGTAATTGGTGGTTGCTGATCGCTGACCCTATATAATGGTCCCTGCCGGATCTTTAGTGCTTCATAGCCTATCGAGAAAGCGTTCCTTGTGCCGTGAGTGTCTCTTCCGTGTACCGTACCGCCTTGCTTCCGTCCCTCGACCACAAACCTCTGCCGCCTGTCCTGACCATCTGCCTGTCCACGACTATGCCTACGTCTCACGTTTATTTACCACGCTCACCCTTGGCTGCCACCGCAAGCAAGTCCCGCCAGTGTAAGCGACCTGGTATTTTTCCCGCCGCAGCAAGTCCATCCCGCTTTGCGGGGGGCTTGGTAAAAACCCGGGGTTCTACTTAGACTCCGCTCCCTGGCGTGGCTTACACCATCACTTGCGGTGGCCCAGCGGATCCACTACCGCCAGCCGTTACGGCCATGGATCCCGCCAAGGTGCCTCTGCCTGGTAAAGCGGACCTTGCATTTGTCGTTTTGCAGCAGTCACGACAAATTGCTCAACAAGCGCAGCAGTTGGACCAGCTATCTGCCATGCTGTAGCAACTCCTGACGAATCAACATCAGCCACCATCCTTTTCCGTGGCTACACCATCTGCAGCTGCTCTACCTGCGACTATGGGTTGCCGCTACCGTCAAAGTTTGAGGGGGATTCCAAGCAGTGCCGTGATTTCATCACCCAGTGCTCCTTGCACATAGAATTGATGGCTGACCAGTTCCCCACGGAGCGTTCGAAGGTGATGTTCGTGGTCAGTTTGCTCTCCGGGAAGGCCTTGGCATGGGCCACACCTCTGTGGGATAGGAATGATCTGGTGACGGTAGATCTACGGTCGTTCCTTCAGGAATTCCGTGGTGTATTTGAGGAACCAGCTCAAGCCTCCTCTGCTGAGAAGGCCCTCCTAAACTTGAGCCAGGGGGATTCGTCTGAGGGAGACTATGCGGTACAGTTCCGCACCTTAGCCTCGGAGCTGACCTGGAATGAGGCCGCCCTGTGTGCCACCTTCAAAAAGGGCCTATTCAGTAGGGTTAAGGACGTGCTGGCTGCCAGAGATATCCCTTCCTCTCTCAGCGAATTAATCCAGATGGCTACACGCATAGACATGCGTTTCACTGAAAGAAGAGAAGAGCTACGGCAAGAACGTGAGGTGATCCGTCCTCGCCGGTTTCCTCGCCTGGCCCCAGTATTACAGAGGCCATCCCTACTACCGTCACCGTCTCCCAGTGAGGAACCTATGCAGGTTTAAACCCGGGTCCAACTTTCCGAGCAAGAATTGTCCTGACGTCGCACAGAGAATTTATGTTTATATTGTGGTAGTCTAGAACATTTCGGAGGAATTGCCTTCAGCATCCACAGTGTCTGGGAAACTCCCGCACCTAGGCTTCGTGGGAGAGGTGTCCCTAGATGGAAGTTCCTCCTCTTCACGCCTGATGATGCCGGTACGGATTGAGACTGATGCTGGACTCACGTTTCAGGTCCCAGCCTTTCTGGACTCCGGCTCAGCTGGGAACTTTATTCACTACACCCTCATACAACGGTATTGCCTTCCCGTAGTCCGCCTGGAAAAGCCGCTGGTAGCTCCTAAGTGAAGTAAAACGGTACACCACCAAGTCGCTGTCTCTTTATGTTGGGGTTCTGCATAAGGAGAAAATCACTTTTTATGTGCTGCCACACTCCTCCTCGGCGATTCTGCTAGGACTCCCATGGCTGCGACGCGAGACTGGACATCAGGGGAAGTAACTCGCTGGGGTTCCAACTGCTTGAGCCGCTGTCTGGTGGCACTTTGCCCGGTGCTTCCCTGCTCTCGTTCCAAGCCTTGCGAGCCATTGCCCGGTTTACCAGCAGAGTATCAAGAATTTGCCGGTCTTTTCAGAGAAGCAGGCAGAGACCCTCCCTCCTCATCGCCCATATGATTGCCCAATTGACCTGCTACCGGGTACCAGTCCTCCTCGTGGTAGGATCTACCCCTTGTCTGTACCCGAAACTCAAGCCTGTCAAGGGATATACAGGAGAATCTCCAGAAGGGGTTTATCCAGAAGTCCTCCTCTCCTGCAGGAGCAGGATTCTTCTTCGTGGCAAAGAAGGACGGTTCCTTACGGCCCTGTATTGATTACCGGGGACTAAATAAGATCACGGTGAAGAATCGGTACCCTCTACCGCTGATCACAGAACTTTTTGATCGCCTATGTGGTGCGAAGATCTTCACCAATCTGGTCCGTATCCTTAAGGGTGACGAATGGAAGACGGCCTTTAACACCAGGGATGGGCACTATGAGTACCTGGTCATGCCATTCGGCCTGTGTAACGCCCCAGCCGTCTTCCAGGAGTTCGTGAATGATGTCTTCAGGGATCTCCTATACTCCTGTGTTGTGGTGTACTTAGACAACATCTTGGTATACTCACCTGATCTGGAGACTCATCGCGCCCACGTTTGCCAAGTACTAAGGCGCCTCCGAGCTAACCGCCTGTACGCCAAGCTGGAGAAGTGCGTCTTCCATCAAACTAGCCTCCCATTCCTTGGCTACATTATCTCTGACCAAGGCTTGCGGATGGACCCTGCCAAGTTGTCTGCTGTCTTGAAACTGCCTTGCCCTGTCGGCCTTCGGGCAATACAACGTTTTCTGGGTTTTTGCAACTATTACCGGCAATTCATTCCACACTTTTCTATGCTGGTAGCTCCTATCGTGGCCCTCACAAAGAAGAATGTTAACCCACGAAGTTGGCCCCCCGAGGCCGAGGAAGCGTTCGGGAAGCTAAAATCCGCCTTTGCCTCTGCATCTATCCTGTCGTGGCCGGACCCCTCACACAAAAGGGGCCCACGGGCAAAACGGTCACGTGTGGCTTCTATTCCAAGACATTTTCGCCGGCGGAAAGAAACTACACTATTGGAGACTGGGAGTTATTAGCCATCAAACTGGCCCTGGAGGAATGGCGCTATTTGCTGGAAGGAGCTCGGCATCCCATCAGTATCTATTCGGATCACAAGAACCTCCAGTACCTCCAGACGGCCCAGTGACTCAATCCATGGAAAGCGAGGTGGTCGCTCTTCTTTTCTCAGTTTAATTTCCAGATACACTTCTGTCCAGCAGAAAAGAATCTTAAGGCAGACGCCCTTTCACGCACCTATGACGTGGTCGGGGAAGAAGTGGTCCACGAACACATAATACCCCCTGAGCGCCTTGTCTCCTTAGCCCCTGTCGACCTCTGGAATGTCCCGCCAGGGAAAACTTACGTGAGCCCAGCGCTCCGAAAAAGAATCTTGAAGTGGGGACACTGCTCTTTGGTGGCTGGACATCCTGGGACTCGTAAAACTTGCCTTCTTATCTCGCGGTTCTATTGGTGGCCGGACCTCGCTAAGGATGTTAAGGAATTTGTTGAGGCCTGTGTCACCTGTGCGTGTAACAAAACGCATCGTCACAAACCAGTTGGGCTCCTATGTCCCCTGCCCATCCCCACCAGTCCCTGGATGCATGTGGCAATGGATTTTATGACCGATCTCCCATCCTCTTCTGGCAACACTGTGATCTGGGTGGTCACAGATTGGTTTTCCAAAATGGCGCATTTTGTCCCATTGCCGCGTTTACCCTCTGCCCCACACCAGGCCAACTTGTTTTTTCATATATGTACAGGAAAAAGGGGAATTAATTACTCAAAGAAAAAACGGAAACACAGCCATACTCACAGCTAGGAAGCTGAAATGAGACTGAACACAGCACACAGGCAACATAAACCCTCATGCTATTTAAGAAAAATACCCAGGTGCAGTTAATTGGTGGTAGCCCATACATCTCTCCACTAGGTGGACAGAAAACTGCACATTAAATTGACATCTATTCACATAGTATGCAAAACAGCCACAGTACCATAGATTGGGAGACTTGACAGATGCAAAAATACCCGTAATACAGCCGCTCGCACACCCTCCATGCATGAGGGGGGCGGCTGCTGGTATTCTACTTGCATCTACTCTTCAGTACTGATGGGCAAAAAAAAACTTTTTTAACATACTGGAAAAACATGAAATATGAGGTATTAGTTGATACAGTGGCCACTATATTGTAAGCCTGCAAGCCCCTTCACGGCTCCTCATCTATTGCAGGTCCCTACATTCCCTTAAACTCAAAATATACAGGAAAAAGGGGAATTAATTACTCAAAAAAAAAAAAACGGAAACACGGCCATACTCACAGCTAGGAAGCTGAAATGTGACTGAACACAGCACAGAGGCAGCACAAACCCCCATGCTATTAAAGAAAAATACCCAGGTGCAGTTAATTGGTGGTAGCCAATACATCTCTCCACTAGGTGGACAGAAAATTGCACCTTAAATTTACATCTATTCACATAGCATGCCAAAAAGCAAAAAAGCCACAGTACCATATATTGGGAGACTCTACAGATGCAAAAATACCCACAAGACAGCCGCTCGCACACCCTCCATGCATGAGGGGGGCGGCTGCTGGTATTCTACTTGCATCTACTCTCCAGTACTTTTGGGCACTTGGGTATTTTTCTTAAATAGCATGGGGGTTTGTGCTGCCTCTGTGCTGTGTTCAGTCACATTTCAGCTTCCTAGCTGTGAGTATGGCCGTGTTTCCATTTTTTCAACTTGTTTTTTCACCACATTTTTCGTTTGCACAGGTTTCCCCTGCAAATCGTCTCGGATCGAGGGGTCCAGTTTGTTTCTAAGTTCTGGCGGGCCCTTTGTTCACAACTGCAGGTGAAGCTCGATTTCTCCTCGGCTTACCACCCCCATACGAACGGCCAGGTGGAAAGGTCAACCAGGTCCTAAGGAACTACTTACGTCATTTTGTCTCAGCACGTCAGAATGACCAGGCCAACTTGCTTCCGTGGGCGGAATTTTCTTATAATTCCCTAGATTCTGAATCCGCGGGTGCCTCTCCTTTCTACATTGTTTACAGCTTGCACCCCGCCCACCTCTTCCACTAGCAGCCCAGTCTGAGTTCCCAGCAGCGGATACGTTGGTCCAAGACATGAAGGCCATCTGGGCTCTTACCCGCCAGTCGCTGCTTCGTGCTTCGGCACACACTATGGGGCAGGCAGATAAGAGAAGGAGCCCTCCCCCAGTTTTTTCCCCAGGTGATAAGGTGTGGCTATCAGCCAAATATGTCCGCCTTAGGGTTCTAAGCTTAATACTGGGCCCAGTGGAAGTGCTAAAACGCATAAACCCGGTGGCCTATAAACTCCGGCTCCCGCCTTCCATGCGCATCCCGAACTCCTTTCATGTGTCCCTTCTCAAACCTCTGGTCCTGAACCGTTTTTCTCGGAGGGCAGCCCCTCCACCTCCTGACGCGGCTGCCACAACCGTTTTTCTGGTAAAGGAGATCCTGGATATGAAGGCGTCCAAAAAGAAACGGTATTTTCTCATCGATTGGAAGGGGTTCGGGCCTGAGGAAAGGTCATGGGAGCCGGAGGACCATATTCTGGACAGGGAGCTCGTACGTAGGTTCCTCCGGGCTGGGAAGAGGGGGAGGCCAAAAAGGGGGGTACTGTCACGGACCGTGTCGCAGCCCATGGGTCAGGCTGCAGGCACGTCCGTTCCCCGGCCGGCTCCCCGGTGCCGGGGGCGAGTGGCCCCGTGGTCCGTGTGCTGGGCCTTGGGCGCACTCGCTCACCGGGGCGCCGGTACTCACCTGACCGCGCTCCTGACTCGCTGCTTGCCTGTGCCCGGTATTTGGTGGTTGCCGGTCGCTGACCCTATATTATGGCCCCTCCTCCGCCAGTTCCCTGCCGGATCTTTAGTGCCTCATAGCCTATCGAGAAAGCGTTCCTTGTGCCATGATTGTCTCCTCCGTGTACCGTACCGCCTTACTTCCGTCCCTCGACCACGAACCTCTGCCGCCTGTCCTGATCTTCTGCCTGTCCACGACTACGCCTACGTCTCACGATTCTGTACCACGCTCACCCTTGGCTACCACTGCAAGCAAGTCCCGCCAGTGGAAGCGACCTGGTAGTTTCCCGCCACAGCAAGTCCATCCCGGGCTCTGGTGAAAACTGGGTTCTACTTAGACTCCGCTCCCTGGCGTGGCTTACACCATCGCTTGCGGTGGCCCAGCGGATCCACTACTGCCAGCCGTTACAGTCCTAATGTCAACAGCTGCAGGTTCAGTTGTTGTATCTAAAACCCTTGCAGTACAGAATACTATGCCAATAAAATCACAGTCCATGTGACTGTGGATACAAAATAACCTTATCCATTTTTCAGTGGTCCACATAGGTCCCTCAATATGGTAGCTGACTGCCTAAACTGATTCCCAGGGAGTGGTCTCTGGATTCAGAAATATTTCTACCAGATCACCGAATGTGCGGACACCTGAGGTATATATCATGCCATGAAGTACAGTACCAAAGTGGAAGGATTATGCCCCTATAGAGGAAGAACAGTCTCTTGACTGTGGATGCATCCTTCATATGATTGAAGTTGAAGCAGATGTATATCTCCCTCCAATGTCCATGATACTGAGGGTATTTATGAAGATTAGGCAAGATCTGGCCATGGTAGTAGCCATCTAACAGATGAGTCTTGCCTGTATTGGAAGCCTCCTCCCAACCAGACCCTGGTTTCACAAGGTGCATAATCTGCTGGGACCTGGAAAGATTCAACATGACAGCCTGAAAGTCGACTGTCCACCTGGCTAGGTGGCTTTAAGATCTTGTCCTGAAAATATTGTTACAGTCCAGAGCTGGCCGGATTAAGAAAATCTAGTGACCTAATGTGCAAAGAAGAACGTAGCTTGTCCAAACCTCCACTTCCTAAAAATGCTTTTATACAGACCTTCCTACAAGAAGGTCTAGATAAAAGCATGCAACTTTTTGACCTGAGGATACAGGCAGCATCTCTATTAGAAGACCCCTTAGTAAGAGGTTCCCTAACATTCTAGAAGCGTGAAATACCCTTCATCAATCATGTCCCCAAAGAGATTTTTAACCTCCTTATAAACCCTTGGAGAGTGTACACTATAGATTCCTCTCCTTTAAAGCATTTATATTGACTACCTATTTTGCAAAAGAGAGGCAGTGTCCTACAAGCCCTCTCCTAGACAGAGTCCCATATTTCGTTTTGCCAAAACAGGTAGGATTTCTCCACTCCTTTATTTTTAAGGTCCCTCCCAGGGAGGAATAGATGGTCGAAGGCCTCCAAACCTATGTTAAGAAGGGAAGCTATTATCCTGGCACTTATCTCCCAGGAAAGGGATCCTACTATCTCTTCTAGCTACTACCTGGGTTAAAAGGAGTTAACTCTCTTAAATCAAACTGGTAGTGTGACATTATGGGCGAAATGCATACAATTTGGCGTTAACATGCCAAATTTCATGCGTCTAATAATGGCATAGAATGCGCCTGATTTATGAACCCGCTCTACAGTGGGTAATAAATCAGGTGCATTCTAGCGCTCGGGTGACAGTTCGGGATCAGGTATACCACTTTGAAAGTGGTTTACCTGTTCCAGCTGTAATGTCGTAGCGAAGCTATATATCTATAGCTTCGCTACAGTTCTAGTATGCCCTGTCTTCCGCATGAACGGGGCTGCGCCTGATATCGGGCTGTAAAGATGACAGATATCTGGTGCAGCCCCATTCATACATGTCGCAATATATGTCCACACCTGATGTTGGTCAACTATAACAGCTTGAAAACTCAGATGTCAGAAGAGGAAGACCTTTAGCGGTCCTTTTTAGTCTCTGTCAAGCATGAGGACCCACCCTAGGGGTTACACTTGTGCTGGTAGTACATAAAGAAAGCATTGAATTTCTAATGAGTCCTAACAAATATTTTCCTTATTTGCTTTATAATAAACACACTGCATGCTGGTCATCCAACTATGTAAGGGAGTAGCACCTAGTTAATTTGTTAATTAAGGACATTTCTATCTTGATTAAAAGTTCCATCTGTTCTTACAGTTTGGGGGGAGGCAGCGATACCCAGTTGGTTGCGCTGCTGTCAGGTCTAAGGGAAAACAGATTTTTATTGGAAATCCATCACTATTTCATGCGACAGGGGCCACAGGCATCAATTTAAGGGATACATCATGAGGTTTTCACTAACCTTTCATGACATCTAAAATGTACAGATGCTGTGATAGCTTACGGGTGATGGGTTAAATGGATGCCTATCAATAGCAACCCTTACATTTAGACTATAATGTCATCATTTAATGAATATTTCAGAGTATCCGTTAAACTCATCCCAAATCAGTCTACGAGTGAGGGCATCCATCACGGTCTATGTTACAGGTATACATTGGTAGCTTTTCCCATTAAACAGAAACAAAAAGTGTGATGTGTGATGTGAGTGGAGTAGTATGTTCACATCTGTAAAATTCAGCTCTTCTCGCATATACATCTGAATACCCTAAAAAAGGTTCCAAATATACACAGTCACACACAAAAAATTACAGGGTGCTATCACTGTGACAAAATAGACAATGAAGAATGAAGACTAATGAAGAACAAAGAGGTCACAATAGAGTAGTTGTACAACCCAAGCTAGAAAAATAAAAAACACAAGTTTTATTGAGACTAGGACAGATAAAAACATTTCAAACCAAAAAGCCACCTGTCCCAAAATCCATAAAAACACCTGGTAAGTATGTGAGCCAAGGAAACCCTGGTGCCAGTCATAATAATAACACAGACTGCAAGTCCCAAGCATACACAAAACATCCATTGTACAAAGAAGACAATTTAAAATAAATGCAAAAACTCCATAGTACAAAAATCATGTATTAACCAACACACTTGTGCATAAAAAGTGCCTTGTGTAAAATAATACAATACAGCATAAATATAAGAATGTATCCTAACGTTCAATACAGCAAAGAAGAAATGTTATCTGGTTAGGAACTCCTACTATTCAATACTGAAAATACAAAATTCTTATAACAAATCCAAGACAGCCTTAAGGCTCTCTCCTGGTGCCATTTACTTCTTTTAGTCCCTTGAAGCCTTTATTTGGATGGACGTTTATATTCTTCTTTCGTTATCTCACTATTTAATTTCATTATAAGGGCTTTATATTATCAATATTGAATAGTGGAGCAGTTCCTTCTCAAATAGCTTTTCTACTTTCGGACATTGGGATATGTTCTTATTTATATGCTATATTGTATTACTGTACACTAAGCACTTTAGTTTTGGTTAACACATAATTTCTATGCTTCTATAGGGATTTTGTATTTATTATTCATGCTAATCAACTTATATGAATGTTTTATGCAATCTTAAGACTATCTATCAGTAACGTTATTATCATGGATTTTAGTTTAAGTGATCTTTTGATTTTAAATGGTTTTATCTGTTTTGTGTTTTATATCAATAAAACTTGTATATTTTATTATTCTAGCTTGGGTTATGCATCTAATCTACATGTGACTTCTTTGTTTTTCGATAGTAGTTTTCCAAACATACACCATAACATAGCCATAGCCTGTCAAAGATCAAACATAGTCTACTGGTGACTATATTGTTATCTGTTTTATAGTGGCATATGTTTTATTTGTGAGACACTTTAAATACTTTTTCATGGCATTTAGGCTTGTAACAGTTCAAGAGTTGCTTAAGCAAATATACTTCTACAGTCAGGCTTGGCGTGTGCTACACCATTTAGCATAGATTACAGATTTTCACCCCTTAGCCACTGTACAGGGATCTGGACTTTGCCACTGTGCATCCCCAGGTTGCGACCACTGAGCAGTAGTCGACTGATGAAAGCTAAGATATATATATATATATATATATACATATATATATATATACATATATATACATATGTATATATATATATATACACTCACCGGCCACTTTATTAGGTACACCTGTCCAACTGCTCGTTAACACTTAATTTCTAATCAGCCAATCACATGGCGGCAACTCAGTGCATTTAGGCATGTAGACATGGTCAAGACAATCTTCTGCAGTTCAAACGAGCATCAGTATGGGGAAGAAAGGTGATTTGAGTGCCTTTGAACGTGGCATGGTTGTTGGTGCCAGAAGGGCTGGTCTGAGTATTTCAGAAACTGCTGATCTCCTGGGATTTTCACGCACAACCATCTCTAGGGTTTACAGAGAATGGTCCGAAAAAGAAAAAACATCCAGTGAGTGGCAGTCCTGTGGGCGGAAATGCCTTGTTGATGCCAGAGGTCAAAGGAGAATGGGCAGACTGGTTCGAGCTGATAGAAAGGCAACAGTGACTCAAATAGCCACCCGTTACAACCAAGGTAGGCAGAAGAGCATCTCTGAACGCACGGTACGGCGAACTTTGAGGCAGATGGGCTACAGCAGCAGAAGACCACACCGGGTGCCACTCCTTTCAGCTAAAAACAGGAAACTGAGGCTCCAATTTGCCCAAGCTCATCGAAATTGGACAGTAGAAGATTGGAAAAAACGTTGCCTGGTCTGATGAGTCTCGATTTCTGCTGCGACATTCGGATGGTAGGGTCAGAATTTGGCGTCAACAACATGAAAGCATGGATCCATCCTGCCTTGTATCAACGGTTCAGGCTGGTGGTGGTGGTGTCATGGTGTGGGGAATATTTTCTTGGCACTCTTTGGGCCCCTTGGTACCAATTGAGCATCGTTGCAACACCTTGTTGAATCTATGCCACGAAGAATTGAGGCAATTCTGAAGGCAAAAGGGGGTCCAACCCGTTACTAGCATGGTGTACCTAATAAAGTGGCCGGTGAGTGTATATATATATATATATATATATATATATATATATATATATATATATATATAGTGAGATTTTATAGCTCCGGGATCTTAGCTTAAGTCCTTTTTAGGCACAGAGATAGATACTTTGGTGAAATACGGGTTCTCCCATATTCTTGTATTTTATTTTTAGCAGCACAGGTGCATGGATATAAGACATGCACAGCATAAACAAACAAAAGCCCGCTCGTCTGAGCTGTAACTAAACAGGTAAGTTGAGCTTACTAGCATCTCTTTCTGTCATTCCAGTTTGTGTTGTTATCCCAACCACTTGGACATGCAACATTAAACAATGCTGACAACTTAGGGCATGTCCCCACGGCAAGGGTTTTCGGCCGGTTTTTCAGCCGGTTTGCGGTTTTTCAGACCGCCTGAAAAACCGGCCGAAAATGAGCACAATGGTGCTCTATGCAAAACCTGTGCAGCAGTCCCCACTGCACAGGTTTTGCCGTCGGACGGTTTTGCCGCCGGCGGTCCGGCGGCAAAACATTGTAGAAGCACAATCTTCGTCCAGTTTCCCGACAGAAGATGTGCTTCTCAATGGGAGGGGGGAGGGCTGAGAAAAGCCGCCCCCCCCACCCCCCGCGGCCGTGGGGAAGGGGGCAAAACAGGACAAATACCGGCCGGTATTTGTCCTGTGCAGTGGGAACGTGCCCTTAGTCTAGGAATTTAACATCTGCTGGAGTGATAAACCAAGATCTTTCAGTTCAAGAATTTTGTCCCTCTCTCTTTGTGACAAGTGACTATAACTGGCACATAACACAATCATTCCACATACCTTCATCTAAATTTTGAAGGTATTCTGTGACTAAAAAAAAAAAATGTATCTACCTTTTATGTCCCTCTTACTTGTGACAGATTGGAGATAGGTGCTTGAAAATTGGATCATGTGAAGATCTTAGTGACACCTGCTACATTCTTAATTTGCATACCATTATGACTTCGGGTGCTTTCACACAGGGCAGTTTTGGTGCAGTTTTAACTGCGCTCCAATTAAACTGCCTTTATCACCAGCAAGCTTCTATCAGTTGTCTATTTTGATCAGAAAGGTGTTTCAAGTAAGTGATCAGTTACTGTGTTTGAAGTCTTGTGGATTACAAACACACTAACTGGTTACTCACTTTCCAAACAGTTTAGATAAATGAAAGAAGCTTGCTGTTAATAAAGGCTGTTTCATTGGAGCACAGTTAAAACTGCACCAAAACTGTGCTGTGTGAAAGCACCCTTTGATGAAGTTTTAACTTGCTCCAATTAAACTGTCTTTGTTACCGCTTCTTGCAGGGGCGTAGCTAAAGACTTGTGGGCCCTGGTGCAAAACTCCAGCTTTGATCCGCTACCCCAGACCATGGCTGTGGATCACTAGTTTTTAACAACAGGTTCCTTACATGGCATGATTGATGATTGTGGTTTAGTGTCCCCCAGAAAGTTATGTAATAGAAGAAAATTCATTGCCTTGCTGAGATCCAGGATGATGTCCCACATAGAACTTGTAGTCCTGTAAGGCCAGAAACCACCTGGTAACCCTAGCATTTTTGTCTTTATTCTGGGCCATCCATTTTAAAGGTGAGTGATCGGTGACCAGCCTGAATTGTCTGCCCAACAAGTAGTACCTCAATGCCTTAATTGCCCACTTAAAGGGGTTTTGCCACAATGTAATGTTGACGTGGGATCCTCCAAAATGGGTTTTTAATCACTTTTTTAAATATATGTGATTACAAAAATTGCAGTCTGAGAGAGCTATAGGCTGCCTTACCTTCCCTTAGTTACTTAAAAGCTTCTATTAGATACGACCTGACAAGAGCTGCTGGCCGGGCTTGCGCAGAGAACACTTCTTATTTGATGAGAGGGAGCTGAATAAGCTGTCACGGCACCGGGTAGACATAAGTTGTCGTTGGTATACAGACACCACTAGTTGTAGTGTGATTATCTGAGTAGATCCCTGCTTTATCTGATGACAGAGAACATGAAGAAGCTTTCAAGCTGCTGTGGAGAAATCTGTTGTCGTTTGTATACAGAATCTTCTAGTTGTAGTTTGATTATTTAATTGAACATTTCACACGATCCCTTATGTAGCTCTGTGCTCTGGCTGTGTCTCTCCCTCTCTCAGCTCAGCGTGGCTTGTTTACATTTGGTTCTTAGCAGATAAGGCACGTCCTGGCAAAACCCCTTTAAGAGCCAGACATTCCCTCTCAATTATGGCGTAATTTTTTTCTGCAGAAGTTAGCTTCCGGCTTAGGTAAACCACTGGGTGTTCTTCACCATTAACTACCTGTGAAAGGACTGCTCCCAGACCAACATTAGAGGCATCTGCCTGTACTACAAATTCCCTTTAAAAGTCAGGAGCAATTAACACTGGCCTCTTACATAAGACCTCTTTTAGTTTCTGGAACGCTTCCTCAGACTTCTCGTGCCATTTTACCCTATTGGACTTTAAAGGGAGTTGCGATGGTGGCAAAATTCGGAACAAACCTCCGATAATATCCAGCGATCCCTAAAAAAGCTCTCACCTGCTTTTTTGAGACTGGTTGTGGCCAGTTTTTAATAGCCTTGAGTTTATCCATTTGCGGTTTAATAACCCCACGTCCAATATTATAACCCAAGTAGTGAGCCTCTTCAAGGCCGATTACACACTTTTTTGGGTTTGCCGTCATACCAGCCTCCCGAATGGAGTCTACCACGGCCTGGACCTTACGTAGATGAGATTCCCAGTCTGTGCTAAAAATGACCACATCATCTAAGTAGGCCGCTGCATATGCTCTATGGGGCTGTAGAATTATGTCCATCATTCTTTGAAAAGTGGCTGGGGCACCATGTAGGCCAAAAGGGAGTACTACGTACTAAAAATGGCCATCGGACGTAGAAAAGGTGGTCTTTTCTCTTGCCTCCTTGGTGAGTGGCACCTGCCAGTAACCTTTGGTCAGGTCAAGGGTGGTAATATATCTTGCAGGGCCCAACCGTTCAATCAACTCGTCCACCCTTGGAGAGGGATAGGCGTCAAACTTTAACACCTAATTTAACCTCCGGAAGTCATTACAAAACCTGAGAGTGCCATCAGGTTTAGTGATAAGGACTATGGGACTTGACCAGCCACTTTTTGACCTCTCTATACCTCCCAAGGATAACATTGTCCGTACCTCCTCCGAGATAGCTTTCCTCTGAGTTTCTGGCACACGATACGGCCTCAGCCTCACCTTTTGGCCGGGGTCTGTCACAATGTCATGCTCAATGACATTTGTCTGACCTGGTACTTCTGAGAAGGTCTCTCTCTTTCTCTGCAGAAACTCTCTGACCTCTTGCACCTAAACTGCTGATAATGACTGTGATAAACGGACCTCGGGTAACTCAGTGCTTGATACTTTCTTGGCCATCCTTCCTGCTGTGAGAACCTCTCTGTCCTTCCAGGGTTTTAGTAAGTTTACATGATAAATTTGTAAGGGCTTTCTTCTCCCCGGCTGGTACACCTTGTAGTTTACCTCACTTACTTTTTCCCTGACCTCATGGGGACCTTGCCACTTAGTGAGGAATTTACTCTCTACAGTTGGCACTAAAACCAACACACGATCACCTGGCTTAAATGACCTGACCCTCGCAGACCTATTGTATATTCTGGCTTGTGCTTCCTAAACTTGCTGCATGTGTTCTTTTACGATTGGCATAACTGCTGTAATCCTGTCTTGCATGTCCACTATGTGGTCTATAACAATGCGGTGTGGGGTTTTCTCCTGTTCCCAGGTTTCGTTAGCCATGTCTAACAGCCCTCTGGGATGCCTATCATACAGTAACTCAAATGGGGAGAAACCCGTGGACGCCCGCTGGACCTCTCGGATGGAAAACATTAAGTATGAAAACAGACGGTCCCAGTTCCTCCCATCTTTGTCAACTACTTTTTTTAACATTCCTTTCAGAGTTCTGTTAAACCGTTCTACCAAGCCATCGATCTGGGGATGGTACACCGACGTCCGCAGATGGGTGATGTTCAGGAGCCGACATAGCTCCTTGGTAATTTTAGACATAAAGGGGGTCCCCTGGTCTGTCAAGATCTCCTTAGGGATGCCGGTTCGGGTGAACATCTGAAAAAGTTCATGGGCAATCACTTTGGACGACGTGTTTCTAAGTGGGATGGCTTCTGGGTAACAGGTGGCATAATCCAGCATGACTAATATGTGCTGGTGACACCTCGCAGACTTTGGGAGTGGCCCTACTAGGTCCATGGCGATACGTTCAAAAGGTACCTCAATGATAGGTAGTGGAACCAGTGGATTACGAAATTGTGGCCGTGGGGCATTAATTTGGCACTCTGGACAGGACTGGCCGAAGTCCTTTATGGCTCTTTAAATCCCTGGCCAGAAAAAATTCCGCTCTATACGTTCACGGGTTTTTTCCACCCCTAGGTGCCCACCCAGCACATGGGAATGACCTAGCTCTAATACTGAGCGAACAAGCGATTGGGGCACCACCAGCTGCTCTACAACCTCAGTCGGGGTCCTTTTTATTCTATACATGAGGTCATTTTCGATTGCAAAATGGTTATACCCCAACTCAGTGCCCGGGTCTTGGTTAATGCCATTGATAACCTTCACACCTTTCCAGGCATTCACTAAGTTAGGATCCTTTATCTGCTCGGTACCAAAGTTTCCCCTGGCATTTTGCAAGTTTGAGAACTCCATCTCAGGGGGAGTTTCATCGGAGTCCCCAGCCAGGACCCAGAGGAAAATCACCTACTTCAGTGGGCACACTTGACGTGACAGGGTTACACATATTAAATGTATTTTGGGACTTACACACTCTGCTCTGCTTATTTCCCACATATTCCAGAACAGGGAAAAATCCCGTCCCACAATAACTTGGTGCGCAAGTTCTTGCACTACACCCACTTCATGGCTCACTGACCCACAGGGGGTCTCCACCGTGACCACGGCCGTGGGATAGTCCTTTATGTCCCCATGAATGCAGATGACCCCCCAAGAAAGGGGGTCTGAACTTTAGCCGCAGGGACTAGGCTGGCTTGAACTAAAGTCACTAGACTTCCAGAGTCCATGAGAGCCATAACCAGATGCCCTTCCACTCTGACAGGGCACACCTGCTAGTCACCCATACTGTCCCTTTGGGCGGCATATGCAGGCCTGGCGAAATACAACCTGCACCTTCCCAAGTCACCGTCCATTGGCTCATTTTGCAAGGGGCAGTTAGCAGCCACATGTCCCAGCCCCTGGCAGCGCCAACAGACTACATGGCCATGTGGCCTAGTAGTAGAGTCCTTTTTGGGACTTGGCATCCGTTTACCTGTGCGCTCTGAGAGCATGCCTCCCTCCTTGACATACAGTCTTGCCCCCCTAGTCATAGGAACAGTCTTACCAGCTGATGGTTTTCTTTGGTTCTCTAGGGCATGCAAGTCCTGTAGGAAGTCCTCAGTGGCGGTAAAACACTCCACGACGGACACCAGCTCATCCACGCTTTTTGGATCGGTGTATCCTAGGCAACGTTGAATCCTCACAGGCAGGGCACATACGAAGCAGTCACACACCACCCTTTCCACGATCTGCGCTGACGTCAGCTCCTCCGGATGCAGCTACTTGCTTGACAGATGGAACAGGTCGTACATCTGCGACCGCGCAGGTTTGTTCAGATTGTACTCCCAGGAGTATACACGCTGTGCCTGTACGGCCGAGGTTACTCCGACCTAGGCTAGAATCTCTCCCCGGAGCTTGGTATAGACTTTGGCATCCTGGACCTGTAAATCAAAGTACGCCTTCTGGGGTTCTCTCATCAGAAAGGGGGCCAGCACATCCGCCCACTGGTCTTGGGGTAGTTGTTCCCTCTCAGCAATTCTTTTGAACGTGCACAGATAAACCTCGACGCTCTGCACAAGCTGTCGGGGTGCCACCTGCAGCCCCTGAGTCGCCTCTTGCCTTTCTGCCAAACTTGTATCTGCTGTTGCAGGGACTGATTCACCTGTTGCTGCTCCTTAGCCGTTTTCTGGTGAACCTGCGCAAACAGCAGGTTTGTCTCACTTTGCGCTTTTATGGCTTCCTCGTGCACACGTTGTTGCTGTGCGTTCGTTTCTTGCTGTGCAGTAAAGGCTTGTTGCAGGTGGAGGTTTGACTGCACCAGCTGTTTTATTAGTTCCTCCATACTCGCCATCTCGGGTTTTGACACTGTGGCCGCTTTTACCCAGGACATGGGATTTCAGCAACTGTCTGTTAAACGGGTATATGTCCCCACAAGAGTACAGTCTCTTAAACGTATGCCCGCATCCTCCACCAACTTGTAAGGGTGTAAGCTCGGTGGTACAGCAAAGACCCAGGGCAAGTGGAGACACAGACAGCCTTGTAGCAGAAGCATGGTTCTTGTCCGGCGTTTATTGTGTGGATGGCAGCCAAAACATATGTCAATACAGATATTAAACAAAATAAACTCCTGCTCGTCTCGTCTAAACAAAAGTAGTCCTTACTACCGTCTTGTAGCTTGTGGTATAGCCTCTCAGGCCCAACTTCCTGGCCTGTAACTGCCGACACCCCCCCAGTCAGCTGACTAGCTGACTTATATAGCCAGACAAAATCCTGGCACTGGAACATGGGGAGCAATCACCCACCCAGCTTTTTGACTGCTCCCGGTAATAGCAGTCTCAGACTAAGCTGTGTTTCCACAGCTAAACTACTTTGATAAACATGTGCCAACCGCCTAATGCAGCTGACACAAAGTGACGTCTTCTACCCCACCAAGGCCAGGTCTCTCGGTGACATGTATTAATCTCGCCATACCTGAGCGAGAAAATCTGGGGCCTTGCAATATATATATATATATATATATATATATATATATATATATATATATATATATATATGAAAAGAGACATTTTGAAATTTCACCTCTTTGCTTTAATTTCTGTATAACACCTAAAGGGTTAACAAACTTTATAAGTGTTGTTTTGAATACCTTGAGGGGTGTAGTTTCTTAGATGGAGTTATTATGGGGGTGTCCAAACATAAGGGCCCAGAACTGGACTGGTCCTTAAAAAAAATCAGTGTTACAAATTTTCTTGAAAATGTTAAAATTTGCTACAAAATCGCCCCCCCCATGTCCTAAAAAAATAAGAGATTGTTTAAAAAATGATGCCAAAAATTTTAATTTTGGGGTTTATGCTAAATGTTGTTATTTACTAATTTTTTTTGGGTATAACTATCCGTTTAAACAGGGAAAGGAAATTTTTTGTAAAGTTGAAAAGGGCCCCAAAAATTTTTAAAATTTTTTTTTATTTTTTTCACAAATAAACATTTTTTCCCCTTTACAAAAAATTAATTGCTAAATTAAAAAATTTTAAAAAATTGGGGGGTCATGGGGGGGGGGAAAAAAAAACCAGTCTCAAATTCACATAAATATTTTTAAACCCCTAAAAAAAGTTTTTTCCCCAAAAAAAAGGGGACAGTAGATTTGAAAAAGGGGCTTGGCCCCCTTTAAAGGGGTTTTTTTTCACTCCCAAAGACCCTTTCTGAATGATGGGGGACAGTAAAAAAAAGTGAAATTTTAAAAAATTGAAAAGCTTTACCCAAAATCATTTGGTATAGCAGATAGGAGTTTAATCTGTGAATTTTAGAGCAAAAATCAGGGGCCTGAGGTTGGCCCAAAGCCCCACTTTGCTTTGATTGGCGGGATGATTTTAGTCCCCGGGTTGGGGACTTGCCCCCTGGATGAGAGTAGCCCCCTTTTGCTTTGATTGGCTGCCGCACGTGTGCTTCCCCCGCTCTGAGCTGGGGGAAAATGAAAGGGAAACTAGCTGCCCAACTTTCTGTGTCCCTGTGTTTATAAAAAATCTCCCTGAGTTTCCTCTATGCTCTTTCTCCCACCCCCTACAAAAGGTTGGGGTTTTTTTTCATCAAAAGGGTTTTGGGCAGACTTGAGTTGTTTCGGTTCTTCCCAGTTTCAAATAAAAGGGGCGACCCTCCCCCTTTCCAAGTAGGCGGTGTTTCCCTCACTGTAAGTGGGGGGACAAAATCATTTTTTGGTGACAGGGGGAAGGGAGGGGGTTTATAAAGGCTCTGCGGGACTCCGCAAGGGGTTTCGGTTTTCATTTTGGGGAGAGCTGCCCAGCCCCCCCCGGGGCTCCCACAAGTTTGCTTTTTAATCAAAACCCATCGCTTTTGGGTTTGAAGCGGAAATACTTTCAGTTTTAAAATGTAAATAAAATGTGGGGAAATTTGCACCCCATTCCCCCTCTTTTATTATAAAAGGAGGTTTAGGGGGGCCCAGAATGAAAAAGGTGTTTATTTGAGGGAGATTAAATTTTGAGTGGAAAACCCCCATTTAATTGCCCAAGACCCTTTACTTTTGAGCTATCACGGGAAGGGGCCCATAAAGGAGCCACACACCCTTTTTTAAATTCCCAGCCAGCACAGGGCTTTTTTCCCCCTTTCTTTTCCAACCCCAGAGGGGGGGTAAGTTCAGAGAACAGGCAAAAATTTCACAGCACAGGGGGCGTGCCCCAACCCAAAGGGGTGTGCCCCAAAGGGTTGAACTAAATATCAGCAGCAAAAAACATAAAAAGGGGGGTTGTTGACAAAGGGGTGCATTTTTAACTCTAGCCACACACAGTTTTTGCTCATTACTCTATACTAAATGTTTTTAGTTAAATCCCAAATCGATTGAAAAAAGGGTTTTTTTTAAAAGGTAACCCTCATTCTTATATGATTTTTGTAGGGAAGAAAACCCCTTTAAAAGCCCAAAACGGGGCTTAGAGTTAAAGGGTTAAACTTTGGCAAAAGGGTTGTGGAAAAATTTTAATGTTTGTCCTAAATAGTATTAAATTAATCCTTACAACAGTTTGATTTTTTCCAAATTGGACTCTATCTTGGGGCTTGCCCATGAAAGGGGGCCTGTAGCCATGGATTTAGTGGGCAAAATTTTTGGGGAAAAGTTTTGGGGATTCTGTAGGGGGAGGTTGTTTTTTGGAGTAGCTCTCTCTTAACAAGTGATTGTTGAATGCCCAGCTCATTTTCCCTCAGTCTTCAGAGTCTCTTTTTCTCTGAAGTCTGCATACTCCCCCCTTTCTTCCCGCTCCTGAAATCTCTGCACTCTTTTTTCCCTGTCCGGGCATTTCCCCAAAAAGTCCTGTGATATTAAAACACAAGGGCTGCTGGGTAGGGAAGCCAAATATATCTCGGGGGTTTAGAAAAAGTAAATTTTTTTTTTTGAAACCCCTGACACTTACCCCCCTTTGTGGGGGTTACATCTAAATGTTCTCTGCTTCTTAAAGACTAGAATCCGACTTGGGCATAACTATAGCCATAGTGATGCTATACCCCTTTCAAAAGGGGAGGGGCCCAAATCGGGTACTGATTTTTTTTTTTTAGGGAGGGGAATAAGTTTTTGGGGGAAATTTCTTTTTGGGGGTTTTGGAAATTTTGGGCAGTTTTTTTTTTTAAACCTTTAAATTTATTGCTTTTTCTCCCGTCAAAATCTGCCATAAGGGAAAAAGTGTTCTTTGGTAGTGTATTAATGTCCCTATCGAGGCGCATTGTGTAAGGGGTCAAAATTGTTTTTTTAATAGTGTTTTGAAAGAAAACCCCCAAATAGGCGCTTTGCGTTTTTTGGAGGGCATAGCCGTGGGAAATTTTGTTATCTAATGTTATTTTCCCTTTTTTTAGGGCATTCAAGTGTGCTTTCCCCGGAGAAAAATTTCGCTATTTTTGGTTTTTTGACAGTCATTTACATAAAGAAATTTGGGCCCGTAAAAAAGTGTTTTGACGCAAAATAGACAAAAATATGGCGCTTGCGTATTGGGACAAGTCACCCTATGTGTTTTTTTTGTATTGGGAAAAAATTGTATTTTTTCACATTTATGTGTATGCATGTATGTACAGTGGGTTAGCGAAAGTATTCATACTTCTTGAACTTTTTCTTTTTTATATGAAGGGATCGGAAACCACAGACTAGCAAGAAAGGGGGTGAAGTGTAAACAAAATTTTTTAATTGTTTTTTAAAAGTTTTTGCAAAAAAAAAAAACTGAAAAATTTTGGCTTGCATATGTTTTCAGCCCAAGTACCCTGATCCCCTTTTAAAATTAAAAACCGTAAAAAGGGCCCCTCTGGGTTTTTTTGGGAGTTTTGTTAAAAAACAGTCTTGAAAACCAAGGAACGCCCCCAGACAGCTAAAAGGCTTAGGTTTTAAAAAAAATAGCCCAAGCTCTGAAATTTTTGAAGCATGTTCAACCCATCACCAAAAAGGGAAAGTAGTAGGGGAAAAAATTAAAAATTCCAAGGGAAGGGAAAAATTCCCCCTTTACATCACAGCTCGACAAGGAGAGAATAAATTTGATAAGCAGCCAAGATGCCCGGGTCACTTGTAGGGCTGCATAGATCCACATTTCCCCCAAAGGGGGGGGAAGAATCTGCCCCAAGGAAACTATTATCGTTTACTCCATTTTTCCCAAAAGCTATGCAGAAAGCAGGGTTGAAAGGGGGTTCCCGGGGTCAGATGAGGACAGAAATTTTAGCTTTTTGGCCTAAAATCCCCAAATATTTGGGCAAAAATGTATGAACCCTCGCCAGGGGCGGGGCGCATTTTTTCGAAGGGGCTTCAAAGGGGAAAAGTTGCCCTCATTTTATGTCCGGGGGCCCGAGTTGTTTGCCAACTTGCGGTGCAAAAAGGTCCCCCGGGGCCTCGCCAGTGTGTGGGCGAGTGTGGGACTTAGGCGCGTGCGGGACTCCCGCCTAAGATTCTCCCCCGGGGGGGGCCCCTTCAAACATGCGGGTGAAAGTTCACCGGGGCCTCGTTAGAAATGTGGGGGCCCCGTGCGGGGACTTAAAGGGCCCCGAAGGACTGCGCCTAAAAATGTTTTCCAAACGGGGACGGGGCTGGAAAATGAGGCGAAAAATAAATTAACATGTGTCCCTCGGAGGTTATGAATCAAAAAGCTTTTTATTATGGGGTTAAAAATTATGGAAAAAAGATTTAAAAACTTCAAAAAAAAAATCCAAAAATTTAAAATTTTCCCAAAAATCAAAAAAGGCGCAACATCAAAATTTTGGATTTTGGAAATGTGGGAAAATACATAATTCCCAAAATTCTGAAAAGCTCTTTTTTCTTTGGGTCCGGGTAGAAACCAGCCAATCAGAATAGGAGCGACAGTGATCCTTTAAAAACCTATGGGGGAAGTTTTGGCCCCAAACCAAATTAAAAGGGGCAGGCCCAAGTTCAAAATCAGTAAAAATACGGGAAAAAAATAAATGTTGGTTTGGCGCTTAGCGGGGGCTTGGAAATCCGGGCCCCATCAAAATAGGAAGGAAAAAGGCCCCTTTTATTAAAACCAAAAATTGGGGAAGCTTAAAAAAATTTTTTTGGACCATTCCCAAAATTTTCCAAAGGGGCGGGGGCCCATTATCCAAAACGAAAAGAAAAGGGGGAGAAAATTTTTGTGTTGATTTTAGGGGGGGCGGGGGATCCGGAAAACGGGAGCGCGAGTTATTTTCTCCCATTTTAGTCTATGGCAGATTGGGGCACGGGGAAAAATTTAAAGCACCGTGGGCAGGGGGAGATTAAAATTAAATTGTTTTTATTAAGTGAAAAAACCCTTCTCTGTAAAGAGCAAAACCCTTTTTAAAAACCCCTTTAATAAAAAAAATTTCACAACAACGCGTTTGTCGTGGGAGAAGGGGCGCAACATGGGGAAATTTTGGGAAATTCGAAATTGGAGGGGAAAAATACGTAATTTCCCAAATTATTTTAAGCCTTTTCATTGGTCGGCAAAACCCAAACCAAATTAAAGAATAGGACGACGGGGAAACCTTTTAAAAGCTATGGAAAAGTATGGCCCAAAATCACATAAAAAAGGCGGGGGGTTTCCCCAAAATAAAAGTAAAAAAAGCCCAAAAAAAGTTTCGGATTGGTTGAGTAGCGGGGGCTTGGCTTTCCCCGGGCCAAATTGGGGGCGCAAGTTATTTGTCCCATTGTATTTTTATGGCCGATCGGGGAATGAAATCTGGCGTCTGGGACCTTTAAAGGCAGGGGAGTGTTTTAAAAAAAATTTTTTTTTATTAGGTTTTTAAAATTTTATCTGAAAAAGAGCAAAAAACCCTTCTAATAAAAAAACTTTTGTTTTTTTCATTAAAAACCCAAAAACCCCAAAAAACCGCGTTTTTTCGCCTTGGGACGCCCCTTAAACCTCAGGAATTCCCCGATTTTTGGAAGGGGTTGGGGGAAATAATCAAAAAAATTTTCCCCAAAATTTTTTTGGGGGGCCCCTTTTTTGGTTCCTAAAATAACCCTCCTATAGGGAAATAGGAGGGAAAAATAGCCCCATTTTTTAACTTGGAAATTTTTGTTGGCCAACCCCCAAAAGGGCCGGCCCTTTTTAAGGCGGGGCCCGGGAAATCAAAATTTTAAACAGTAAAAAAAGGGCGGGGGGAAATTGAGTGTTTGAGTTTAGTTTTAAAAGGCGGTTTTTAAAATTTTTTAACCAAAAACCAATAAAACCCCCTTGGGTGGGGGTTTTTTGGTTGGTAGAAAAAAAAAAGGGAAGGGCCCCCGTTCGAGTTTTTAGAACCCCCGCCCTAAAAATTTTTTTTTTTTATTAAAACTCCCCCCTTTATGGGAAATATTAAAAGGGTAACACCCTTTTTGGTTGGGGGGAAAAGGGTAAAAGGGGTTTCTTTTTCCCCGCAACAATTTCCCAACCCAAATTTGGGGCCCCACCGAAAATAGGGTTTTTTCTATGGGGAAAATTTTTAAGAAAGGCAAAAAAGCTTTTTTTAAATTTGGCCCTAAGTTTAAAAGAGGGGGAAAAGGCCGGTTTATTGGACTTTCCAAGGGGGGCCCAACGGCTTTTAGGGGTTTTTTTTTTAATCCCCTCCTTTAATTTTTTAAAACTTTTTTTAAGGGGCCCGGTTTCAAATTTTAAATTAAGGATTCCGGAAATTGTGCGGGGTTTTTAAATTTTTAAAAATAAAATTTTTAGGGGGATTTTAACAAAAATTTTAACCCCAAAAAAAAATTTTTAATTTCCCCCAAATGAAATTTTTTTTTTAATTTCTTTATTTTCCCCGTTACCCGTTAATTGCCCCCTGGGCTAACGAAAAAAGGGCCCTGTCCGGTCCCGGGGCCCCAAAGGGGGGAACGCCCAACGTCCGCGCCCCCCTTTAAAACCCCCCCGGAAACCCTTTCATTTTTGGCCCCGGGGCCCGAAAATGGCGAAGGTTTCGCCTAAATCGTTTTCACTGCGCCCGACAGGGGTTTCCCAAAATCGGTGAGCCGCGTTTTGCCAAAAAACCAGGGCGAAAACTCCCGATCATACATTTTCCCCATGTGTGGAGGAAAGCCCGCTGCACATCCCCCGGCCCACTATCCCCACTGAGAAGCAGGGTTTGGTGGCGGGATCATGTTGTGGAAGTGCCCCGGGTTTTTATGGGAAATGGTTGGGCCAAAAAAGAGCAATATGGAAAAAAACCTGTTTTGTTGCTTACATTCACCTTCCAGCAGGACAAAAGCCCCTGAACTTTTAAAAAAAGGCCCAAAGAAAAAAGGAAGGGTTTTAAATTAAAAAGCAATTTTTCAGGGGGTTAAAATGGCCCATAGTCCAAAAACAAAAAACCCCCATTGGAATCTGTGGGGGGATTAAAAATTGTGTTACGAACAGATTTAAACTGGTTTAGTTATTTTGTAAAAAAAGAATGGGAAAAAATTTTCCCACCCTCTAATGTCCCAAAAAATGGTTTAGGTCATACCTCAACAGACCTGCAACTGTCCAAGGGAGCTAAAGCGGGTTCTACAAAGTATGACTCGGGGAAGCTTAAATCCTATCCCACCCCACACTTTTCATTTTTTTTTAATTTGAAAAAATTTTGGAAAAAGAAACACATCATTTTCTTTCCCACTTTGTGTTGTTTAAAAAGCGAAAATTTCAAAAAATTTACATTCAAGGGGGGGCCTGAAAATTTTTAAAAAGCCGAAAACCTTCTACTTAGTTATCATTAAAAAAATTCTTCCCCAAATTTGACAAAATGCTTAGGGAAAGTTGTCCGGGAAGTATAAAAACGTTAGGTTAAGATTTTTTGTAACCATAGAAAACCAAAATCAGAGCTCCCCTTTCATTTTTTTCAGAGCACTATATGAAATTAAAGAGGAGCTCTGATTGGTTGCTATGGGTGACAAAAAGTCTTACACCTAGACGGTTTGCATATATGAGGCTTTATGTCATCCTTCAGTGCTCGAGTTTATGAAATAACTCAACTTGTACAATACTAACATATATCTCAGCATTGAAACCACCATCAATCCTGGTCAAGTATCCAACATCTTTGGCTATGAAACAATCCCCATATCCTCAGACTTCCTCCACCGAACCTGA
This sequence comes from Phyllomedusa bahiana, assembly GCA_025379985.1. NCBI lineage: Eukaryota > Metazoa > Chordata > Amphibia > Anura > Hylidae > Phyllomedusa > Phyllomedusa bahiana. The sequence continues at coordinate 1,424 of JAODAL010021353.1, read as the reverse complement.
CAGTTCCTTCAATTTCAGTTTCATCAGTGCCATTTTCCCTTCTTTCAGACTAACTTGCACCAGAGCCCGGCCTATTGACTTTCATCTCATCACTGTTTCCAATCTTTTAATGTTCACTTTTGTACTTTTTGTAAACTGGCGCTGATGCCTGTAATGATGATATTGAAGTTGAAGCTTCTTCACCTTTTTTCTGGCCACCATTCCAAACCTGTGTAATGTGTGTTGCCCGGTGCTTGCATGGATGTCTGTGATCTCACTAGTATGGAGCATACGAGCCACCTCCACTGCCGTGTCTATCACACCAGAACTGATAGACCTTGTGATGAATCAACTTGTTGACTCCGATATTTTGAATGGACGTCCACCTCTTGGCTTTGTAATGGATGGCCTCACATGATGCACTTTGGCAATTTTCTTGGCCGAGAGACCGCCATCGATTAACTGGATGATGCTGTTTCTATTTTCTTGGGAAATCTTCTGGCTGCTTGAACCAGTGACCTTTCACTTGGGAGTCAGCCTAATAACACACTGAGCTATAAAGGAATGTGAGAACAGGTTGTAATTTGTAGTATACAAGAAGAAAAAGATTGTCCCACCACCAGGAGCAAAACAGTAACAATGCAGTTACATGACAAGAATCTGCAGAACTAAGCTCATGCTAAATAGTTGCAGGTCAAAGTTATGTATGAGATCGCCATAGTCTCACATTGAAAGCTGCAGTGGATGGTGAGATATGGAGCGTGAAAGTCAAAAGTGCAAAACATTGTTATCCTTTTGCTTGTCACTGTACACATTTATAAAGACAAACCAACGGACTTAAACTGGCTTAAAGTTTAATCTACAAGAACAGCAATAAAAAGCAAGGAAACACCTGACCCATTTTTTTGTTTCTGAAAATCACATCATTTAAAGGATTAGCAAAGATTAGCTTTCAACATGTAGGGAACAGTAAATGAAGATGTTTTCCAAATACATTGCTTTGTTTAATTTTCTTTATTGAAGAGATAAAAGTAATTTTATCAGTTCTGAGTGCACTCAGGTTTCTCTAGGTTACCAACCGACTCTGCCCTGCAGGTTGTCTTATCCGATAGCAGGGATGACATGCAGCACTTTACAATTTAGAGGGTATAATTACAGACAAAAAGACAGACATTACACAATAAAAGCTTACAAAACTTACAAATCAGACACAAGGGGCAGCATGTATGAACGGGTCTTTGCCAGAAGTCTGGAGAATTTTAAACCTGACATCAGGCACAGCCCCGTTTGCAATAGTGAGAAGCCTCATGGGGCGTGCGGGAGGCAGGGCGCACTAGAACCGTATGAAGCTATAGATTTATAGATTTGATACAGCAATTTTAGGTGCATTACTGCTGGAATAGCTAAACCACTTTCAAAGTCTTTGCGCTAGAATGCACCTGATT